>SDVV010005259.1:0-19378 GCA_016164225.1 Gammarus roeselii | reverse complement strand
TTCACCGATTCATTCTACTTCTTTAATCAAACACATGACCTCAGTTCAAAATTAGAGGCCACTTGACCACCTGGGAATAAAATTTTCGATCATTAATAGAGTTAATTCTTTTTATATTCAAGAATTTGTTTCAATGTTTTGTGATTTATATGCTAAGTAAAAAAATATTGAATGACAATCTTTTTAGGCGATTTTCTTGAAATCACTTCACTCTACTGAAAACATAGTCGGAACATCGTTCAGAAAACGTGTTTGAAAATTGTATGTAATTGAACAACTTGTTCACGATTCTTCGGTCGCGCTTACGCCCCGATACGCGCCCACCACCCCCCAGTCGCACCATGCCCCCATTCGCGAACAAACTAGTGCCCTGGTCTTAATCGTTTTCTTCATTTGTCGAATAAGTTTGAAAATAATATTTGCAATATATTTCTTTTTAATCACGCTGAAACAACAGATGCGAGAAAAACTGAACGAAGAAATCTTCATAAATTTTTCGAAAACTAAAATAAGAACCAGAAGGCCGCTGGCCGACAACGACAACTGTGTACCATCAACTTATCGTATCAGTTGTGCACCTGGCAATACATCAACTGTTCTGCACCAACTAGGAAGTATTGTTCACTAATCCTACGTAAAGATTCGTGTTCTTGATTGATGTGATGCCAATGTTGTGGGTTCCCTCATCATTGCCTATTTTGATAAGTAAATAAAATGCAAATTTCAATCCGCCTACAAATTAATCTCTGTATGAGAATTTGCCAACGCCCTCACATCATTAAATATCAATACATAATGCTGAGTGAAGCACACTCCGTCGTGAGTCGTGGCAAGGTGGCTGTAAATTTAGCCCGACTTACCCTCTGACTGCCCTTGTAGGAGAGGATAACCCTCACAACCCATTCTCCCCTCCCCTCCATCCCCTTAAGATACTGTTCAACACGAACGCACTACAATCTGTGCCGCGTTACATTCCTGGCCCTCCTCAGGCGGAGATGATTGGATTGTTTGTATCGAGGTTGCATTTGATGGCCGTGTTTTGTCCATCCGTATTGCAGCAAATTCAATATCCTACCCTGCAAGCACTTGCTAGCAATCGTTTGCTTGCTGAACGCGAGGAAGGCGCGTGCTTGTTGAAGGCGAGGAAGGCGCTTGCTTGGTGAAGGCGAGGAAGGCATTTGCTTGCTGAAGACGAGAAAGAGGTTTGCTAGCTAAAGGCGAGGAAGATGTTTGCTTGCTAAATGCGAGGAAGGCGCTTGCTTGCCGAAGGCGCGGAAGGTGTTTGCTTGCTGAAGGCGAGGAAGACGCTTGCTCGCTGAAGGCGAGGAAAGTGTTTGCTTGATGGAGGCGAGGAAGGCGCTTGCGCGCTGAAGACGAGGAAGGCGTTTACTTGCTGAAGGCAAAGATGAGGTTTGCTAGTTGAAAGCGAGGAACGTGCTTGCTTGCTAATGGTGAGGAAGGCGCTTGCTTGCTGAAGACGAGGAAGGTGTTTGTTTGCAGAAGGCAAGAATGTGTTGCTTGCTAAAGGCGAGGAAGGCGCTTGTTGCAAAAGGCGAGGAAGGTGCTTGCTTGCTGAAGGCGAGGAAGACGTTTGCTGGCTGAAGGCGAGGAAAGTGTTTGGTGGCTGAAGGCGAGGAAGGCGTTTGCTCGCTGAAAGCAAGGAAGGCGTTTGCTAGCTGAAGGCGAGGAAGGCGTTTGCTTGATGAAGGCAAGGAAAGCGTTTGCTTGCTGAAGGCGAGGAAGGCGTTTGCTCGATGAAGGCAAGGAAAGCGTTTGCTTGCTGAAGGCGAGGAAGGCGTTTGCTCGCTGAAGGCGAGGAAGAAGTTTGCTGGCTGAAGGCGAGGAAGACGCTTGGTTTTTGAAGCCGAGAAAGGCGCTTTCTTGCTGAAGGCAGGGAAGATGTTTGCTTGATGGAGGCGAGGAAGGCGCTTGCTCGCTGAAGACGAGGAAGGCGTTTACTTGCTGAAGGCGAAGATGAGGTTTGCTAGTTGAAAGCGAGGAACGTGTTTGCTTGCTAATGGTGAGGAAGGCGCTTGCTTGCTGAAGACGAGGAAGGTGTTTGTTTGCAGAAGGCAAGAATGTGTTGCTTGCTAAAGGCGAGGAAGGCGCTTGTTGCAAAAGGCGAGGAAGGTGCTTGCTTGCTGAAGGCGAGGAAGACGTTTGCTGGCTGAAGGCGAGGAAAGTGTTTGGTGGCTGAAGGCGAGGAAGGCGTTTGCTCGCTGAAAGCAAGGAAGGCGTTTGCTAGCTGAAGGCGAGGAAGGCGTTTGCTTGATGAAGGCAAGGAAAGCGTTTGCTTGCTGAAGGCGAGGAAGGCGTTTGCTCGATGAAGGCAAGGAAAGCGTTTGCTTGCTGAAGGCGAGGAAGGCGTTTGCTCGCTGAAGGAGAAGATGGCGTTTGCTCGCTAAAGGCGAGGAAGGCGTTTGCTTGCTGAAGGCAAGGAAGGTGTTTGCTTGATGAAGGCAAAGAAAGCGTTTGCTTGGTTAAGGCAAGGAAAACGTTTGCTTGCTGAAGACGAGGAAATAGTTTGTTTGCTGAAGGCAAGAAAGTCGTTTGCTCGCTGAAGGCGAGGAAGGCGTTTGCTTGCTGAAGGCAAGGAAGATTCCTTGATCAACTTCAGAGTCACTTATCTCTTCACATGGTATCTAAAATCATTTGTTAAATATCTTACAAACGTAGTCGAAGGCATGGTCATTTCATGCTACGTTATATGACGTGTTGCTTGATGGCAGAAAAAACATGTTGTTGTCGTATTAATCACACGGTCCTTGTAGGGTGCAATAGGAAATGAGTCACTGCATCAGCATCTCATCCGAGGGAGAGGAGAGCATACAGTGCACACATGGCAAGGGACTGCATGCACGCCTAGGAGACCTACTTGGACTACATGCACGCGTAGGAGGCCTACTTGGACTACCTGCACGCGTAGGAGGCCTACTTGGACTACATGCACGCGTAGGAGGCCTACTTGGACGCATGCACGCCCAGGGGGCCTACTTGGACGCATGCACGCGTAGGAGGCCTACTTGGACGCATGCACGCGTAGGAGGCCTTCTTGGACGCACGCACGCGTATGAGGTCTACTTGGACTACATGCACGCGTAGGAAGCCTACTTGGACGCATGCACGCCTAGGAGGCCTACTTGGACGCATGCACGTCTAGGAGGCCTACTTGGACGCATGCACGCCTAGGAGGCCTACTTGGACGCATGCACGCGTAGGAGGCCTACTTGGACTACATGCACGCGTAGGAGGCCTACTTGGACGCGTGCATGCGTAGGAGGCCTACTTGGACTACATGCACGCGTAGGATGCCTACTTGGACGCATGCACGCGTAGTAGGTTTACTTGGACAACATGTTTACTTGGACAACATGCATGCGTAGAAGGCCTACTTGGACGCATGCACGCGTAGGAGGCCTACTTAGACTACATGCACGCGTAGGAGGCCTACTTGGACGCATGCACGCGTTGGAGGCTTTTTTGGACGCATGCACGCGTAGGAGGCCTATTTGGACGCATGCACGCGTGGGAGGTACACTTGGACTACATGCACGCGTAGAAGGCTTACTTGGACAATAAGCACGCGCAGGAGGCCTACTTGGACGACATGCACGCGTAGGAGGCCTACTTGGACACATGCGCGCGTGTTATACACTTTACATAACGGTTTATATATATTTATGTATAGTTGCTGCTTTCAGCGACTACAGGCCCTGGGTCAGACACCAAACCGCACACCACTTGACATTCCTGTACCCCAGGCTAAAGCGGCGAGACGCCTCAGAGTGTAAAAGTTTCACTGTTATTTGTTTTTTTATGTAATTGTACGCATTAAAGACTGAAGTATAGTTGACAATTTTTAATATGGGTAGTACTAATAACAAGCTATATTACTGTAAGGGTAGGATGATTTTCGTTCTATTAAATTACTCCGCCGTGTTGAAATCTACTTTGATACCTAGCTTTAAATCTATACGTTATGTGTATTTGCTCAGATAGCCCCCGGATTAAGTTACTTGTACGAGAACCTTCATAAGTGTATGTCATTTGTGCCTGTCCAACAAGTGGAGAGGTCAGCATTTTTGTGCCTGCTATAGGATTACATACAGGCCATGTGTTTATTCTAAAACGGCTAAAATAACTTGGGTGTCAATGGGACACAAGTCAACCAGGGGACACGCTCTTTAGCAGTTAGCAAACGGTAGAGCTGTTCTCATTGGACAATTCCAATTTCAGACATTGACACGAGGCCCCTCCCCTTTTTGTAAGATTTTCCGTGATTGGGAACAGTTAGCCAGGGGGAGAGCGGACAACCTCAGACGAACACCGGCAGCCACCGCAGAAGGACCTAAAGTTGAGTATTAGTGTAGGATCTTTGATCCATTTAGAGTAAAGTATGTTAGGATTTCACTGACCCGTTGATTAAACGGGTCAGTGAAGGAGGCCTACTTGGACGACATGCACGCGTAGGAGGCCTATTTGGACGACTTGCACGCGTAGGAGGCCTACTTGGACTACATGCACGCGTAGGAGGTACACTTGGACTACACGCACGCGTAAAAGGCCTACTTGGACGTATGCACGCGTAGGAGGCCTACATGGACGTATGCACGCGTAGGAGGCCTACTTGGACTGCATGCATGAGTTGGAGGCCTACATGGACTTCATGTAAAAGCAGGAAGTATACCAGGACTACTGGCACGCGTAGTCGGTATACTTTGATTTCTTGCACACACAAAAGGTATAATTAGACTACACGAACGCCTAAGAAGTATTCGTGGACTACACTCACGCCTGGTTTACTTGCACTAAGCGCAGGCGTAGTAAGTAGACTCGGTCTACATGCACCCGTAGGGAGTATACATTTACAGGACGCACGCGTAGGAAGTATACATTTACAGGACGCGCGCGTAGGGAGTATACATTTACAGGACGCGCGCGTTGGAAGTATACATTTACACGACGCAAGCGTAGGAAGTATACATTTACAGGACGCGCGCGTAGGAAGTATACATTTACAGGACGCGCGCGTAGGAAGTATTCATCTACAGGACGCGCGCGTAGGAAGTATACATTTACAGGACGCGCGCGTAGGAAGTATACATTTACAGGACGCGCGCGTAGGAAGTATACATTTACAGGACGCGCGCGTAGGAAGTATACATTCACAGGACGCGCGCGTAGGAGGTATACATTTACAGGACGCGCGCGTAGGAAGCATACATTTACAGGACGCGCGCGTAGGAAGTATACATTTACAGGACGCGCGCGTAGGAAGTATACATGTACAGGACGTGCGCATAGGAAGCATACATTTACAGGACACGCGCGTAGGAAGTATACATTTACAGGACGTGCGCGTAGGAAGTATACATTTACAGGACGTGCGCGCAGGAAGTGTGCTTGAACTATGCGCACGCACGGGAACAATACTTCGACTACATGCACGCAATGAAGTATATTTGGACTACATACACGCAATGAAGTATGTTTGGACTACATGCACGCAATGAAATATGTTTGGACTACATGCCGCAATGAAGTATATTTGGACTACATGCACGCAATGAAATATGTTTGGACTACATGCCGCAATGAAGTATATTTGGACTACATGCACGCAATGAAGTATGTTTGGACTACATTCACGCAATGGAGTTTATTTGGACTACATGCACGCCCTGAAGTATATTTGGACTACGCGCTCACACTGAAGTATATTTGCACAACATGCACGTCATGAAGTATACTTGGACTACATGCACGCAATGAAGTATATTTGGACTACATGCATGCAATGAAGTACATCTGGACTACATGCACGCAATGAAGTACATTTGGACTACATGCACGCAATGAAGTATATGTGGACTGCATGCACGCAATGAAGTATATTTGGACAACATGCACGCAATGAAGTATATTTGGACTACATGCACGCAATGAAGTATATTTGGACTACATGCACGCCATGAAGTAAATGTGGACTACATGCACGCAATGAAGTATATTTGGACTCATGCACGCAATGAAGTATATTTGGACTACAAGCACGCAATGAAGTATATTTGGACTACATGCACGCAATGAAGTATATTTGGACTACATGCATGCAATGAAGTATATCTGGACTACAGACACGCAATGAAGTATATTTGGACTACATGCACGCAATGAAGTATATTTGGACAACATGCACGCAATGAAATATATTTGGACTACATGCACGCAATGAAGTATATTTGGACTACATGCACGCAATGAAGTATATATGGACTACATGCACGCAATGAAGTATATTTGGACTACATGCACGCAATGAAGTAAATGTGGACTACATGCACGCAATGAAGTATATTTGGACTACATGCACGCAATGAAGTATATTTGGACTACATGCACGCAATGAAGTATATTTGGACTACATGCACGCAATGAAGTATATTTGGACTACATGAGGCATGTAGTCCTTGGACTACATGCCTCAATGAAGTATATTTGGACTACATGCACGCAATGAAGTATATGTGGACTACATGCACGCAATGAAGTATATTTGGACTACATGCACGCAATGAAGTATATTTGGACTACATGCATGTAGTGAAGTATATTTGGACTACATGCCTCAACGAAGTATATTTGGACTACATGCACGCAATGAAGTATATTTGGACTACATGGACGCAATGAAGTATATTTGGACTACATGCACGCAATGAAGTACATATGGACTACATGCAAGCAATGAAGTATATTTGGACTACATGGACGCAATGAAGTATATTTGGACTACATGCACGCAATGAAGTATATTTGGACTACATGCACGCTATGAAGTATATCTGAACTACATGCACGCCATGGAGTATATCTGAACTACATGCACGCCATGAAGTATATCTGAACTACATGCACGCCATGAAGTATGTCTGAACTACATGCACGCCATGAAGTATATCTGAACTACATGCACGCTATGAAGTATATCTGAACTACATGCATGCTATGAAGTATATCTGAACTACATGCACGCTATGAAGTATATCTGAACTGCATGCACGCTATGAAGTATATCTGAACTACATGCATGCTATGAAGTAAATCTGAACTACATGCACGCTATGAAGTATATTTGAACTACATGCATGCTATGAAGTATATCTGAACTACATGCACGCTATGAAGTATATCTGAACTACATGTACGCTATCAAGTATATCTGAACTACATGCACGCTATGAAGTATATCTGAACTACATGCACGCTATGAAGTATATGTGAACTACATGTACGCTATCAAGTATATCTGAACTACATGCACGCTATGAAGTATATCTGAACTACATGCACGCTATGAAGTATATAGCTAGTTCTAAAGTTTTCAGTGTTAATTTACGAGCTGCCAATTCGCCAGCGTTGAATTGGTAACACAGATCTTTGTTCAAATAGATCAGTTCTTGATGGCAAAAACAGTGACCTGAGTTCCTGTGCGAGTTATATTTAAGCGACTCCATTCCTGGTTTGTGACGCTTGTAGTGGTGAATAATTGGTTCAAATGTTGGATATTGTATAGTAACTATAGCAAACAAACTAATAGTATGTCCAACTATCAAGATATAGATGGTCAATTTGATGACGATATGATTAAAAAGGTCTACTCAAAGCCATTTTGTTAAGTAACAGATTGAAGTGAAGACGAATAGAAGTCTTGTTACTCGAAATTTAGTTCATTGTCCTCTTTTGAGTTATTCAATGCTGTTCTCATTACCCAGGTTCTTGGTCTCTACATCTTACTCTATACAGCTTTGATTAATAAAATTGCATACGGCAACGTGATTAGTACCTAACACGTTGTAATTCGTTCCTACTTCTTGAACCAGAACTGGTCTTGTAGGAACGACTGAGTGGGCGGTGTGTTTGATGATGACTTGTACCGACAATAAAGGGTTAGTCTAACTTTATCTAATATCATTGATCATTGCATCGGATGCACGGTACTCCCTATATGGAATTGTGCGTAATTGATTGATATCATATTCGGCGGAATATGATTTTTGTGTTAGCGTTCAATACAGGATGATTGATTATAAGGCATAACATTGACGAATGAAAATGGACACTCGTGGTCTAGGTATCCCTGTTAGCAAAGAAGAGTCCTCCCTCCGTGACTTCTCCCTTATTGCTTCAACTGTCCGGCATAGACAATTATCATACCAAGACGCCCAGGCAGGGGGTTTGGATTCATCCGATCTGAAACACCATGAAAAAGATGAGCCTGCAGGGTTGGCATTTAATTGATTGTTGTCAAGGGAGGTGCAGTATCCTGTCTGTGGACAAATGCTATGAAAGATTATATTCAAAATAATTGCAGAGATAACAAACTACACCGAGATGTGCAGGCTCCTGCTAGTGTCTTTGAGTTCGGCCGTCAATTTAGATCCGTTCGGCAGGTGGGGCAACACTGGCTACCTTATTAAATTAAAGCACATCCTGCCCAGCACTCCCCCTTTGCCAAACGTTTCGTTCAATTTGGCAGAATTTTTTAGACCACGCGGTACTAGAAATCCCAATTGTGATGATTTTATTATTTACCGACCTTAGGTCCACCTTGCAGAGGGCGCTTCAAGTCGTATGGATCTACCCCCTCCTGCCTGCCGTTCTTGGTATTGTTGCTAGTTTCTGTTAGGCCAACCTGTGCTGTTACCTGGCGAACACCTCTGTTAGGCCAACCTGTGCTGTTACCTGGCGAACACCTCTGTTAGGCCAACCTGTGCTGTTACCTGGCGAACACCTCTGTTAGGCCAACCTGTGCTGTTACCTGGCGAACACCTCTGTTAGGCCAACCTGTGCTGTTACCTGGCGAACACCTCTGTTAGGCCAACTTATGTTGTTACCTGGCGAACACCTCTGTTAGGCCAACCTGTGCTGTTACCTGGCGAACACCTCTGTTAGGCCAACCTGTGCTGTTACCTGGCGAACACCTCTGATAGACTAACCTGTGCTGTTACCTGGCCAATACCTCTGTTAGACCAACCTGTGCTGTTAACTGACAAACACCTCTGTTAGGCCTCGTGACGTAACGAGGGTAACCCACATACTGCCTCGTGACGTAACGAGGGTAACCCACATACTGTCTCGTACCGTAACGAGGGCGACCCACATACTGCCTCGTGACGTAACGAGGGCAACTCACATACTACCTCGTGACGTCACGAGGGCAACCCATATACTGCCTCGTGACGTCACGAGGGCAACCCAAATACTGCCTAGTGACGTAACGCAGACAACCCACCTACTGCCTCGTGACGTAACGAGGGCAACCCACATACTGCCTCGTGACGTAACGAGGGCAACCCACGTATTGCCCCGTGACGTTCCGCAGGCAACCCATATACTGCCTCGAGACGGAACGAGAGCAACCCTCATAATGCCTCGCAACATAACGATTGCAACCCATATATTGCCTTGTGACGTAACGGGGGCCGTCCACATATTGCAACGTGACGTAACGAGGGCAACCCACATATTGCATCGTGACGTAACGAGAGCAACCCACATACTGGTTGGTGACGTAACGAGGGCAACCCATATATTGTCTCGTAACGTAACGCGGGCAACCCACATACTGCCTCGTGACGTAACGAAGGACACCCACAAACTGCTTCGTGACGTAACGAGGGCAACCCACATACTGCCTCGTGACGAAACGAGGGCAACCCACGTATGGCTCCGTGACGTAACGAGGGCATCCCATATACTGCCTCGTGTCGTAACGAGGGGAACCCACATACTGCCTCAAGACGTAACGAGGGTAACCCACATACTGCCTCGTGACGTAACGAGGGCAACCCACACACGCCCTCGTGACGTAACGAAGGCAACCCACATACTGCGTTATGACGTAACGAGGGCAACCCGCATATTGCCGCGTGACGTAACGCGGGCAACGTACATACTGCCTAGTGACGTAACGAGGGTAACCCACATACTGCCTCGTGACGTAACGAGGGCAACCTACACACTCCCTCGTGACGTAACGAAGGCAACCAACATACTGCCCCATGACGTAACGAGGACAACCCGCCTACTGCCTCGTGACGTAACGAAGGCAACGTACATGCTGCCTCGTGACGTAACGAGGACAACCCACATACTGCCTCGTGACGTACCGAGGGCAATCAACACGTTGCCTCGTGACGTAACGAGGGCAACCCAAATACTGCCTCGTGACGTAACGAGGGCAACCCACATACTGCCCCGTGACATAATGAGGGCAACCCACATACTGTCTCGTGACGTAACGAGGGCAACCAACATACTGTCTCGTGACGTTACGAGGGCAACCCACATACTGCCTCGTGACGTAACGAGGGCAACTCACATATTGCAACGTGACGTAACGAGGGCAACGCACATACTGCCTCAAGACGTAACGAGGGCAACCCACATACTGCCTCGTGACATAATGAGGGCAACCCACATACTGTCTCGTTACGTAACGAGGGCAACCAACATACTGCCACGTGACGTAACGCGGCAACCCACCTACTGCCTTCTGATGTAACAAGGGCAGCCCACATACTGCCTCGGGACGTAACGAGGGCAACACACATACTGTTACGTCACGAGACAGTATATGGGTTGCCCTCGTTATGTCACGAGGCAGTATGTGGGTTGCCCTCAATATGTCACGAAGCAGTATGTGGGTTGCCCTCGTTACGTCATGAGGCAGGATTTGGGTTGCCTTCAATATGTCACGAAACAGTATGTGGGTTGCCCTCTTTACGTCATAAGGCAGGATTTGGGTTATCCTCGTTACGTCACGAGGCATGTGTGGATTGCCCTCGTTACGTCACGAGGCAGTATGCGGGTTGCCCTCGTTGCGTCATGAGGCAGTATGTGGGTTACCCTCGTTACGTCTTGAGGCAGTATGTGAGTTGCCCTCGTTACGTCCCGAGGCAGTATACGGGTTGCCCTCGTTACGTCACGAGACAATACGTGGGTTGCCCTCGTTACGTCACGATGCAGTATGTGGGTTGCCTTCGTTATGTCACGAGGCAGTATGTGAGTTGCCCGCATTACGTCACGAGGCAGTATGTGGGTTTCCCGCGTTACGTCACGAGGCAGTGTGTTGGTTGCCCTCGTTATGTCACGAGAGAGTATGTGGGTTGCCCTCGTTACGTCACGAGACAGTATGTGGATTGCCCTCATTATGTCACGAGGCAGTATGTGGGTTGCCCTCGTTACGTCACGAGGCAGTATTTGGGGTGCCCTCGTTACGTCACGAGGCAATGTGTGGATTGCCCTCGTTACGTCACGAGGCAGTATATGGGTTGCCCTTGTTACGTCACGAGGCAGCATGTGGGTTGCCCGCGTTACGTTACGAGGCAGTATGCGGGTTGCCTCGTTACGTCATGAGGCAGTATGGGGGTTGCCCTCGTTACGTTACGAGGCAGTATTTGGGTTGCCCTCGTTACGTCACGAGGCAATGTGGGGATTGCCCTCGTTACGTCACGAGGCAGTATATTGGTAGCCCTTGTTACGTCACGAAGCAGCATGTGGGTTGCCCTCGTCACGTCACAAGGCAGTATGCGGGTTGCCCTCGTTACGTCATGAGGCAGAGTGGGGATTGCCCTCGTTACGTTACGAGGATGTGTGTGGGTTGCCCTCGTTACGTAAGGAGACAGTATGTGGTCTACCCTCGTTACGTCTTGAGGCAGTATGTGGGTTGCCCTCGTTACGTCACGGGGCAATATGTGGGTTGCCCTCGTTACGTCACGAGGCAGTATGTGGGTTGCCATCGTTACGTCACGAGACAATATGAGGGTTGCCCTCGTTACGTCATGTTGTAATATGTGAACAGCCCCCGTTACGTCACAAGGCAATATGTGGGTTACCCTCGTTACATTGCGAGGCAATATGAGGGTTGCCCTCGTTCCGTCCCGAGGCAGTAAATAGGCTGATTTCGTTACGTCACGGGGCAATACATGGGTTGCCCTCATTACGTCACGAGGCAGTATGTGGGTTGCCCTCGTTACGTCACGAGGCAGTATGTGGGTTGCCCTTGTTACGTCACGAGTCAGAATGCAGGTTGCCCTCGTTACGTCAAGAGACAAGATGTGGGTTGCCCTCGTTACGTCACGAGGCAGTATGTGGGTTGCCCTCGTTACGTAACGAGACAGTATGTGGGTTGCCCTCGTTACGTAACGAGACAGTATGTGGGTTGCCCTCGTTACGCCACGAGGCAGTATGTTTACAAGTGCTTCATGTGCCATCTCTGTTTGTATAACATCAAGAAAGGGGACGGTGTAGCTATTTATCGGCAATTTATGTAGGACTTATCGAGCCGAAATTTAAACGTTTCGATTGTATTGCTGTTTACAACCACCGTTGGAAGTTTGTTCCATTCTTTTCTCTTGTTACGTCACGAGGTAGTTTATGGGTGTCCCTCGTTACGTCACGAGGCAGTATGCGGGTTGTCCTCGTTACGTCACTAGGCAGTATGTGGGTTGCCCTCATTACGTCACGGGGCAGTATGTGGTTTGTCCTCGTTACGTCACGAGGTAGTATGTTGGTTGCCCTCGTTACGTCACGAGGCAGTATGTATGTCACCCTCGTTACGCCACGAGGCAGTATGCTTACAAGTGCTTCATGTGCCATCTCTGTTTGTATAACATCAAGAAAGGGAACGGTGTAGCTATTTATCGTCAATTTATGTAGAACTTATCGAGCCGAAATTTGAACGTTTCGATTGTATTGCTGTTTACAACCACCGTTGGAAGTTTGTTCCATTCTTCTACAACTCGTGATGTCGAGTTAGAAATGCTTCCCAGCGATTTTGTATCCATTGTTCCTAGTCACTCCGTTTGTATCTAGATTGAATACGCTCGCTCGGTCGACGTTTTCCTTACCCTTCATAATCTTCCACACTTCAATCATGTCACCTCTGACTCGACGTTTCTCTCGCGAATGAAGATTGAGTTCACGTAGCCTGTCTTCATACGATTTATTTCGCAGGGAAGGGATGAGTTTGGTAGCTCTGCGTTGAACCTTCCCTAATTTAATAACGTCTTTTTTAAGATATGGAGACCCAAAGTTGAACGAAATACTCGAGATGCGTTCTCACAAATGCATTGTATATCTTGATCATACTATGTTGGGTTTTGTACGAGATAGTGCACGATGCTAGATATCCTACCTAGCATTGTGTTGCCTTTCTTGGCAGCAACGTTATAGTGCTTGTTACTTTTTAGGTCGTTACTAATGATGACACCTAAATCTCTCTTTTCTGTGACAGAAATGAGTTTCTTTCTGGACATAGAACATTCATGTTTGAGGTTATGAGGACCTATGTGCATAACTTTACATTTGTGTACATTAAATTTCATTTGCCACTTCTCTGACCAATCAACAATTTTGTTCAAGTCTAGTTGGATCTGCTGACACTCTAGTTCAGTTTGTACCTTTCCTCCTATCTTAATATCGTCTGCAAACTTGCTAATGTTTGAGAGTACGTTGCTATCAAGATCGTAGATGAATATTATAAAGAGAACTAGACCTAAGACGGATTCTTGAGGCCCGCCGCTTGTGACATTACCCCAGGGGGAGGAAGCTCCGTTAAGTACGACTCGCTGTAGTCTGTCCATAAGCCATCATTTTATCCAGTTGTTAAACTTGCCTCGGATACCGATGGCGTGCAATTTACTAACAAGGCGCTTGTGGGGGACTTTATCTAAGACCTTTTGAAAGTCAAGGTATATGATATCGATTGGAAATTTTGTGTCGTTGATTTCAATTATATTCTTGAAAAAAGTAGCAGGTTCGTAATTCATGAACGGTTGTGTCTAAAGCCATGCTGAGAGTCGTCAATCAGTTTGATTGATTTTTAAAAATTTGCGATTTTATCCGTTATCAAACTTTCCATAAATTTGCCAATGACTGAGGTGAGACTAATTGGACGGTAATTGCCGGGGCACTTTTTGTCCCTTTATTTTAAATTTGAGTAACATTTGTCTCTTTCTATTTAGAGGAGCCGGTGCCATTTGTGAGAGATGGGTGAAAATGCTTGATAAATGTTTGGTGATTTTGTTTTTAGTCGCTTCTTGAATTCTGAGATGAACTTGGTCTGGACCGGGAGATTTTGTGATTTTCAATTCATCTATATATTTAATAACTTCGGCGGGTGAAAAGTTCACTGTGCTGAGGGCTCCAATTCGTCTTTCCGCTACGATATCCTCAGGATTAGGAATATCTTGATTCACTAGCGTAAATACAGAACAAAAGTATTCGTTGAGTAGGGCACTCATTTTGGTGTCATCCGTTTCTAGCTCACCAACATCGTTCTTGGGAGTATCAATAACAGATATTGAATTTTTCTTACTCGAAATATAACTAAAAAATTGTTCCGGGGTAATTTTGACATTGGCGGCAATTTCAATTTTCATAGTCCTTCTTCTAACGTTTCTGGACCCTCTTCAAATCTCTACTGCAGATGTTTTATTCATTTTTTGCTATGTCGTCATGTGGAGGGTTCTGTTCTATTGCGTGCTATGTTTTCTTTCGTGACTGATGACACTGAAATTCTCTTTTCGAGTACCTGGGCTGATTGACTGTTGTTCGCCTGTTTTTGAGCGGGATATGCTCATATTCGATATTTTCAAGTGCAGTCAAGAAATTGTTGAGCAATTGATTGACATCTTGTCCGAGGATTATATTTACTGACGCCATTGACTCTCTTAAGCCATCAAAGTTGGCTAATCTAAAGTTAGAGACTTTTCCTCTGTTTGTTGACGTTGTCAACTCGAGCTCTATCAAAAAACGGATACAATTGTGGTCGCTAGTTCCGAGTGGTTCACCCACTTCGACGTTTGTGACATGAGAGTCGCTTGCACTAAAGAGGAGATCAAGAATATTGCTACCTCATGTAGGTGTCTTCGCTATTGGGCTCATGAACTTATCGTCTGCAAAATCAATAAGATGTTGTCCGGTGGCAGTGCATTCGTAAGTTTCCCAATCAATGTCGGGGATATTGAAATCTCCAAGCACAATACTGTGTTGTGTTGTGACGACATCAACGAGGGTGTTGTAAAGGTCGATGTCTTCTGCAACTTTGCTTTTTGGAGGTCAATAGACGAGGGTGATTTGACATTTGTGACTTCTAATATTTGCAGAGTGTATTTCACGAGAAATAACACTTCTCCGCTCTCTCGGCCTTGTCTATATTTATGAAATATGAGTAGCCGGGGAGAGCAAATTCGCCTAAATAATGCCTGGTGATCAATTACATTAACGATTCCGTGTTTGCAATTGTGTTGATACATTCATTCGATGCAGAAATACCTAATTCCTCGATTTTGTTTCTGAGACTTCTAGCGTTCACGTAATAACATTTGAGAGTACCGTTAGTCACATTGACTTGATTTGCTTGACCTATTTTGCTTCTACTCTGAGGTTTTGTGTCGGAGCCAAGACTTCGATTTCGTTTAGACGGGTTGTACTAGCGGAGCTGCGACTACTGCCTCTAACTCGGACTGGATTGAAGACAGGAACTTTTTTCCTAGGACCTGTGGTGGTGTTTTGATGGGCACTTGTATTTGTTGTGTATCTCGTGTTGAAACGGGCGTAGGTCGCAGTGTTGTTTCGTCGGGCACTGCTGGCCGAGTTGTTGGTATGATATCGTTTACGTTTTTTTACTTATTTTCGTTGACAAGTCCAGCGCCGACGATTTTAAGGATGTTTTCGATGGTATCAAGTCCATACGTGTTAATGCGAGCCTTGTTGGTGATTCTATTTAAGTTTTAGTACTTCGGGTCGATCATCGTATCTTAATGATCCGAGAAAGAGGTTTTCTGGGCTTTGCAGAAAGTTGCTCGGCGATTGTTAAGTAAAATCATCTTGCTCAACTTGTATCTACTTTGGTTCGGATGGGGCAGGATGCCAGTGACATGGAGGTTTGCGTGTGAAGGTTTGATGTTGTTTAGCATGGCTTCATACCTTTTCTTTGTCGATTCCGTCTGCGTTACGTCTTTAGCTCCGACTTGTATAATAATTCGCTTAGATGAATGTATCATTTCCTTGGCGATTATGCCTGCGACCTCGTCATGTTTCAAATCGGCTTTGCCGAGTATTTTCAGTTGAATTCTCCATTTTCGCTGATTTTATTTGAAGGAGGTGACATTGTAGTTGGGTGGACCTAGTTACGTCTTGAATCAGTATTTGAATGCACCTCATTACGTCAAGAGGCAGTATTTGTGTGGACCTAGTTACGTCACGAGGCAGTAAGTGTTTAAAAGTGTTTACAAGTGAAAGAAGACAACAACAAGCCTTTTGGCCCAAACTGGGTTGCCTTTTGATAGTAGGAAGATCAATTCTGAAGAAAACATCTAAGATAGCATCTTGTGACTGTGTATTTTCTGTTTTAATTGACCATGAAAGGGAAATTTTGTAATAGGAAATAACATTTAACGATGATACTCGAAACAACTCAAATCAGCACCTGAAGAGAAAGCCACCGACCCACGGTGTTGATCTGAGATTGTCACAGTTTCATTCATTGTTAAACCAATGCTGACCGGTGTCATTTCTGGAGACGTTTTGCACCGAGAAGGTATCAATGCCGTTCACCTTTTTTGACGTGCTAGTGCCAATGCCAGGTCAATGCCAGAAACCGTTTTCCTCTAATATTCTGGTGAGAGTGGTACAGATGGAAGCTATTTACCGTCAATTTTGGTTGAATTTATGAAGCCATGACTTGAACGTCTCGATTGAGTCGCTGTTCACAAATTCCGCATGAAGTCTGTTCCATTCTTCGGCATCCATATACGTGAAAAAATTGCGCGTGATATCGAGTGTGAAACGCTTGCCAACAATTTTGTATCCATTATTCCTGGTCACTCCGTTCGCATCAAGAAGACAAAGGCTTGTTCGCTCGACGTTTTCCTTACCCTTCATAGCCTGCCACACTTCTATCATATCACCTGAGACACGACGCTTCTAGAACGAATAAAAGTTGAGTTCAAGTAGTCTCTCTTCGCACGATTTATGACGCAGCGAAGGGATTAGTTTGGTAGCTATACGTTGAACCTTAATTAATATAATAACCTATTTTCTAAGGTATGGAGACCAGAATTGGACGGAATACTCAAAGTGCGGTCTAACAAATGCATTATATAACTTGAGAAAACTGTTTCTGCTCCTGAACGAGATTGTGTGGGGTATCATTCCAAACATTTTGTTGCCTTTTATGGCAGCTTCATTGCAATGCTTGCTGCTTTTCAAGTCATTACTCATGATGGCCCCTTGACCTCTCTCTTCGGTGCCATGAATCAATTTATTATCGAACATTGAATATTCGTGCTTAGGAGGAACGGTTGGCAGCTTCTAACTTTGACAAAGGTTATCTCGATTTTAAAATAATTCATTGAATTATTTCTAACAATTACCGTATCATTCATGATGATACAATCATTGCCTTATAAGCTGATAGTTTGCTTTGTCTTTTATAGCAGGAGTATATTCATCCGGCTTGTGTACTCCAGCATTGTATTATTCGGATTGTCAATCATTTAATCATTTTCTAGCTGTCTTGAAGTGTGTATATTGTATATTCAGTTGTTTATAGTATAACTTTTTTTTATAACTTAAGTCGCCTATTCACCCCTTCATTATTAATACAATGGCTTAGACCCATCTTTACAATATGTTAGCGCTTTTCGATTTCCCAACCCTATATTGTATTCATATTTTCTGTATAATTCATGTCGTCCATCCACATTTTTGTCATCGTACAATAATGTAGACTTCTCATTACAATATGTTAGCACATTTTGATGCCCCAACCCCATGTTCTCGGGACTCTAACCACGTGCATGCGTGATTTCCCACCCCATGTACTTGTTATTTTCCACACTCATGTATTTTGTTATTGATCCACCCCAAGTATTTTTTATTTTTCAGCCCCACATGCCACTGGTTTTCCCAACACTATGTAGTCGGAATTATTGGTCAAAATATACATTTTCTGTATGTGCCATGGTGATACTATTGTAAATAATATTTCGCTCTATGTAATCCAAACCGGCTACCCCTAGAGATGAGCTGTGACGAATTCAAATTGAATTCGTTTACGATAATTCAAATAGCGTAGTTGATAATGAAGTTTCATGTCTTATGTATAAGAATTTTTTTTTTTTCTAAAAATTGAAAACCCATTGTCAGACGATGGGAATAAAAAATTCAATAACAATTATAATAATAATAATAATAGGGTTCTGATGGCCAATGTGCCTAACTCTACACTTGTCGACATTGTATTTTCTTTGCCAACTTTCCGACCAAGCAACAATTTTTTCAAGTCTAATTGAATCTGCTCACACTCAAGTTTGGTTTGCTTTTTTTCTCCTAGCTTGGTATAGTTTGCAAACTTGATAATGTTCGAGAGTGCGTTGTTATCGAGACCGTTTATGAATATTACGAAGAGAATTTGTTTGCTCTCGTTACGTCACGAGGCAATATGTGGGTTGCCCTCGTTACGTCACGAGGCAGTATGTAGGTTGCCCTCGTTACGTCACAAGGCAGTACGTGGGTTGCACTCGTTACGTCACGAGGCAGTATGTGGGTTGCCCTCGTTACGTCATGAGGCAGTACGTGGGTTGCCCTCGTTAGGTCACGAGGCAGTATGTGGGTTGCCCTCGTTACGTCGCGAGGCAGTATGTGGGTTGCCCTTGTTAAGTCACGAGGCAGTATGTGAGATGTCCTCGTTACCTCACGAGGCAGTATGTGGGTTGCCCTCGTTACGTCACGAGGCAGAATGTGAGATGCCCTCGTTACGTCATGAGGCAGCATTTAGGTTGCCCTCGTTACGTGACGAGGCATCATGTAGGTTGTCCTTGTTACGTCATGAGACAGTATTTAGGTTGCCCTTGTTATGTCACGAGGCATTATGTTGGTTGCCCCTGTTACGTAACGAGGCAGTATGTGGGTTGCCCTCGTTACGTCACGAGGCAGTATGTGGGTTGCCCTCGTTACGTTACGAGGCAGTATGTGAGTTGTTCTCAATACGTCACGAGGCCGTATGTGAGGTGCCCTCGTTACGTCACGAGGCAGTATGTGTGTTGCCCTCGTTACGTCACGAGGCAGTATGTGGGTTGCCCTCGTTACGTCACGAGGCAACATGTGGGGTGCCCTCATTACATCACGAGGCAGTATCTGGGTCTTCCTCGTTACGTCTCGAGGCAGTATGTGGGTTGTCCTCGTTGTGTCACGAGGCAGCACATGGGTTGCCCTCGTTACGTCGCGAGGCAGTATTTGGGTTGCCCTTATTACGTCACGAGGCAGTATCTGGATTTTCCTCGTTGCGTCACGAGGCAGTTTGTGT
>SDVV010005258.1:0-19378 GCA_016164225.1 Gammarus roeselii | reverse complement strand
TGTTGTTGCTCAACCCCAAATTCTGTTATGGAGGAGCCACAGCCCTCGCAGAACCCGAAGCCTGGGGGAACCCAGCCCACGTCTCTGAGGAAGTTGATGCTGTCTCTCGGGCTTCCACACGGATCACGTTTGACCTGTTATTGCGGTTGAGTCTGCCGGGTGCGACGTCGACGTCATGACGTGGTCGACCGTATCGAGTGAACCCCGGAAGCGCAAATAAAGATCTAACGAGACACTCCCCATTTCTATGCTGGCATGCCTGGAGGGCAGTGTGGTGGCCGCACCTCAACCGCGACACATGGACCCAGTCACCCCTGGGCAACAACAACTCCTCCACGTCCACCTCCGGCGGGTGACCCTGTAGGACCTCGTTGACTCTTTGTTCACCCAACGCTAGAGCTGTGAAGCAAGTGTGTATGTTTGTTCATAGATGTGTTGTCTGTAGGACCGGAAATGATCGTATGGAGAAAGCCAAACGGGTTGCTATACCTGGCACTAAATTCTTTTATAGCTAAGGTCAGATCAGCCCCTTTCATCCCGCTAACTGTCTTATCAGCCACAAGTTGTCCAGACTACCCAACTACGGTACCATTTATTAGCAGCGAACATTCAAAGCATTCCTCCCTCAGGGAAGCGTCCTGGGTGTCACTCTTTTTATCCTCAAAATCGATCAGTTAGCCGACATGCTTCCCCGAAACGGAAGACTGCTCTCATCACTATACGTGGACGACCTACATATAAGCAACATACACCCAAGCCTCATAATAATTAAACATGAACTCCAGAAGTGTCTAAACCTAGTCGGGAACTGGGCTTCCCTAAACGGATTCCGATTCTTGTCCTCTAAAACACTTTACACATGTGCCCGGTTTACACCTGAAACCAGCCCTAACGCTGCACAACACCCCTCTAGGATACGAAGAAACCATAAAATTACTGGGCCTTGGGTGGGACCCTAAACTCACGTGGCGACCCCACATTGCAGCCCTGGCGATTCGATGCAAAAGGTCGACGGGACTTATTCCATCGGTAAAATCCCTGAAGTTCGATGCCGACATGGACACCGGATTGACGTTGTTCAGAGCAATAATACGATCGCGCATGGACTACGGAGCCGTTGTCTACGGTTCAGCAGCCAAAACTACTCTCGACCATCAAGTAACAATGCTATCCGTACCACAACCAGCGCGTTCCGTTCCACTCCAATCAAATCCCTTAACGTGCTCGCTAACAAATTTCCACTTCCGCTCCGGCGAGACAAACTTTCGCTACAATACTATTTTAAGACAAGAAGTCTAATCAACAACCCGGCAATCAGCCACATCACCAACATATCCGATAAGCGCCTTTTCGCGGTAAAAAGAATATATGCCCACCGTTTTCCCAACGTGTTAACAACCAGCTGGGTTCGCTGAACATCAATCGTAAAGTTATTAAGCCTTCATTCTCCTACCGAATTTTTCAAATTAACACACGAACATGGATGATCAACCCACCACCGGTCAACCTAGACCTGCAAGTGTACCATGAAACTACTACTCCATTCAACGCGTACCGGCAGGAATTCCCAAGACTACTTGAGAAAATATTTAGATCACCGCCATATATACACTGACGGCTCCAAAATCGCGGACGGAGTAGGAGCCGCTGCTGTGAGCGGGAACATCCCACTCTCAGCCACCCTCCCACAGGAGGCCTCCGTGTTCCCTACGGAGCTCCACGCACTCGAACTAGTCATCTCAATTGCCAAAACAGATCGCTTCCCCAAATACGTCGCATTGTCAGACAGTATGAGTGTCCTCACCCAGCTTAAAACACTGCACTACAAACATCCCGTTATACGTAAATTGCAGCACGATTTCTTAGTGATGTCTGAGACGGGTTAGGCAGTTGAATTCTGCTGGATCCCCGGACACCCGGGAATAAGAGGAAACGAACTAGCGGACTCGCTTGCTAAACTAGCATCTACTCACCATGAACATTTTTTTGTAATACATTACCGGGACTGGTTCCCTATTATCATCTCCTATATAACGTCCCGATGGGATGAAATGTGGCAACAGAGTGGACAAAAAATGATTCGAGTCAAACCTTCAATCGGAGAATGGGATACAAAGTTCACCAACAGAAAAAAAACAAGTGTTCATCAACCGCTTGTGCACGAGACACACGTGGACAACTCATAACCACCTGATGACGTTGACACAGGACCAAAAGCGCCATCTTGCCCCTGCTGCCACCAAGCGGCTATCGGCGTGAAACACTTACTGATGGATGGCAACGCACTCGCGGCAGCCCGACGCGCGTTTATAAATCCCCCGTGCCACCTACAATGCCTACTCACCAACCCAACCTACTGTAAAAAACTTTTCGCTTTCAGAAATCACATCGGACTATACGAAGCTGTCTAAGCCCCAAACATCTGTGCAAGTGAGACGGTCTCTCCATCTATTTCGCTCAGAGATAACAGTACATTTACGACGATACGCGTTATCTCTTTACTCTCATGTACGTACTAGTACACGAATGTGCCACAATTAAAATATGTACTTGATTTCATCTTGACAAGACTAATATTTTCGCACGTGAGGTCGTGCGAACTTACCTGAATCAAAGTCGGTCGCGCCCTATGGGGGAGCCTATTATGACTCACGTTGAGGCTCCGGTGGAAATTAGGCTCAAATCAATTCAAATCATAGCATTCCTCAGTCAAACCAGCAACTGTCATACCCGCCACTGGCATATCAGCCACGAGTGGTTCCACCAACCGAACTAAGGTACAATTTTACGGGTTATTACTTTAATGAAATTATTCCTACACAACCTAATCTAACCTAAGGGTACGTGTTACAAACCCGCGGGGCAAAGGTACGTGTTTCTAACCCGCGGGGCAAGCATTCGTATTATTCTAGGTTACGCAACGCCTGTTTGTTGTAAGCGGTTATGACAGTGTCTGGTTCTGACAGTGAGCTGAAGTGAAGTTGCGATAGTGCGCCTGGGCGGGAATAATTTTAGCGCGAATGCTGGGCTCCCAGCCAAAGTATGTTGTGCAGTTGACGTTTTTTTAACAAGGGTTTGATAGGTTTTGGCAAGAATGTGTCTGGTCTACAATCTTATCATGAAATTGAGTCCCAATAATATGAAGATGATGTTTGAGAGGGAGGAGCTTGGTTTCCTTATTCAAGTGGGAAATCGGTGTGGTCTGTGCACAGCCCTTTGCGATGAGCAAGACCGTGTTGTGTATTCTTCGTAGGGAGTTGACGTGTGTGTGTGTGTGTGCAAGGTCAGAGGACCAAGCGGGGATTTGCGTGGGAGATGATGGGCGTTATGAAATGTTTGTAAAGTGTTGGAATCGATTTCTTGGAGTGACCGTAGTTACGTGTTTACAAGTGTAGGAAGACAACGACAGGCCTATTGGCCCAAACTAGGTTGCCTTTTGATAGCAAGATGGTTAGTTCTGGAGTAGAACGTCTATGATGGCCTATTGGTCTAAACTAGGTTGCCTTTTGATAGCAAGATGATTAGTTCTGAAGTAGAACGTCTAAGAGAGCTTCGTGTGCTTTTTCTATTTTCATTTATAACAACAGGAAATGGAACGAATAAGCTATTTATCGGCGATTTATGTAGAACATATCGAGCCGTGACTTAAACGTTTCGATTGTATTGATGTTTACAACCTCCGCTGGAAGTTTGTTCCATTCTTCGACAACTCTATACGTGAAGAAATTGCGCGTGATGTTGAGTGAGAAAAGTTTCCCAACGATTTTGTATCCATTGTTCCCAGTCACTCCGTTTGTATCTAGAGTGAAAAGGCTCGATCGGTCGACGTTTTCTTTACCCTTCATAATCTTCCACACTTCTATCATGTCGCCTCTGACTCGACGTTTCTCCAGCGAATAAAGATGGAGTTCATGAAGCCTGTCTTCGTCGGATTTATTCCGCAGTGAGGGGACGAGTTTGGTAGCTCTACGTTGAACTTTTTCAAGTTTAATAACGTCTTTTCTAAGGAATGGAGACCAGAATTGAACAGCATACTCGAGATGTGGTCAAACAAATGCATTAAATAACTTGAGCATACTGCGTTGGTTTTTGTACGAAATAGTGCGGGATATCATACCTAGCATTTTGTTGCCCTTCTTGGCAGCATCGTTACATTGCGTGCTGCTTTTTAAATCGTTACTAATGATGACACCTAAATCTCTCTCTTCGGCGACGCGAATGAGTTTCTTCCCAGACACTGAATATTCGTGTTTAGGCTTTTGAGGACCTATGTGCATAACTTTGCATTTGTACACATTAAATTTCATTTGCCACTTTTCTGACCAATCAACAATTTTGTTCAAGTCTAGTTGGATCTGCTGACACTCTAGTTCAGTTTGCACTTTTCCTCCGATCTTAGTATCGTCTGCAAACTTGCTAATGTTTGAGAGTACGTTGCTATCGAGATCGTTAATGAATATTATAAAGAGAACTGGCCCTATCACGGATCTTTGAGGCACGCCGCTTGTAACATTAACCCAGAGGGAGGGAGCTCCGTTGAGTACAACTCGCTGCCGTCTGTCCGTAAGCCATCATTTTATCCAGTTGTTAGGCTCGCCTCGAATACCGATGCTGTGCAATTCACTTATTAGGCGCTTGTGGGGGACTTTATCAAAGGCCTTTTGAAAGTCAAGGTAAATGATATCGATTGGACATTTTGTGTCGTGGATTTCGATTATATTTCTGAAAAAGAGTAACAGATTTGTACGACAGGAACGATTGTGTCTAAAGTCATGCTGGGAGTCGCCAATCAATTTGTTTGATTCTAAGAAATCTGTAATTTTATCCGTTATCAAACTTTCCATCAACTTGCCAATGACTGAGGTGAGACTAATTGGACGGTAGTTGCCGGGACACTTTTTGTCCCTTCTCTAAAAAATGGGGTAACATTAGCCTCTTTCTATTAAGAGGGGCAGGTGCCATTTGTGAGAGATTGGGTGAAAATGTTTGATAAATGTTCGACGATTTCGGTTCTAGTCTCTTTAAGAATTCTGGGATGAATTTGGTCTGTACCTGGAGATTTGGTGACTTTAAATTCATCTATATATTTAATAACTTCGGCGGGGGAAAAGTTCACTGTGGTGAG
Organism: Gammarus roeselii; assembly: GCA_016164225.1. NCBI lineage: Eukaryota > Metazoa > Arthropoda > Malacostraca > Amphipoda > Gammaridae > Gammarus > Gammarus roeselii. The sequence goes on along the minus strand of SDVV010005258.1, from coordinate 14,253 downwards.
GGCTTCAATTCGTTTTGCCGCTATGATATCCTTGGGATTAGGAATATCCTGATTCTCTACCGTAAATACAGAGCAAAAGTACTCATTAAGTAGAACACTCATCTTGGTGTCGTCCGTTTCTAGCTCACCAACATTGTTCTCGGGAGGACCTATTACAGATTTTGATTTTGCTTCGGATTAGTTTTGGCATTGACAGCCATTTCATTTTCATAATCTTTCTTCTTACGTTTCAGGACCCTCTTTAGATCTCGTCTGCTAATTTTGTATTCATTTTTCGCTACGTCGTCGCGTGGATGTCTCTGTTTTATCGAATGCTTCACTTTCTTTCGTGAATGAAGGCGCTGCTATTCTCCTTTCCAGTATTTGGGCTGATAGGCTGCTGCTATTCGAATGTTTTTGCGCGGGATATGCTAATGTTTGCTATTTTTAAGTGCAGTCAAGCAATAGTCAGGCGATTGATTGACATCTTGTCCAAGAGTTATATGCGCTGACACCATTGACTCTCTTAAGCCATCAAAATTAGCTAATCTGAAGTTAGCGACATTGCGCAGTTTGTTGATGTTTTCAACTCGAGTTCTAGCAAAAAACGGATACAGTTGTGGTCACTAGTTCCGAGTGGTTTGCCTACTTCGACGTTCGTGACAAGAGAGTCGCTTGCACCAAATATGAGATCAAGAATGTTGCTACCCCTTGTAGGTGTCTTCACCATTTGAGTCATGAACTTATCGTCAGCAAGATCAATCAGACGTTAGCCGGTGGCAGTACATTCGTCTGATTCCCAATCAATATGGTAAATATTGAAATCGCCAAGCACAATCCTGTGTTGTGTTGTGACAACATCGACGAGGGTGTTGTAAAGATCGATATCATCTGCAATCTTGCTTTTAAGGGGGCGATAGACGAGAGTGATTTGACATTTTATATGTTTACCGACTACTTGGATTGATACTATGTCGTGCCTATTGTTTGGAATGGTGACTTCTAATACTTGCAGAGGTTTTTTCACGAGAAACAGCACTCCTCCGCCCCCTCGGCCTTGTCAATCTTTGTGAAATAGTGAGTAACCGGGAAGAGTAAATTCGCCTAAATAATGCCTGGTGCTCAATTTCATCCACGATTCTGTGTTGCTATTACGTCGATACTTTCATTCAATGCAAGAATACCTAGTTCTTCGATTTTGTCTCTGAGGCTTCTAGCGTTCACGAAGTTACATTTGAGAGTACCGTTAGTCACATTGACTTGTTTTTGATTGACTTATTTTGTTTCTACTCTGAGGTCTTGCGTCGGAGCGAAGACTTTCGTTTTCGTTTACACGGGTTGTACAAGCGGAGCCGCGACTACTGCCTCTAACTCGGACTGGATTAATGACAGGAACTTTTTTGCTAGGACCTGTGGTGGTGTTTTGATGGGCACTTGTATTTGTTGTGAATCTGGTGTTAAAACTGGCGGAGGTCGCTGTGTCGTTTCAACGGGCACTGCTTGAGGAATTGTTGGCATGATATCGTTTACGTTTTTTGACTTATTTTCGTTGACAAGTCCAGCGCCGATGTTTTTAAGAACGTTTTCGATGGTTTCAAGTCCATACTTGTTAATGCGAGCCTTGTTGGTGATTTTATTGAAGTTATAGTACTTTGGGTCGATTATCGTATCCCAATGATCCGAGAAAGAAATTTTCTGGGCTTTACAGAAAGTTGCTAGGCGATTGTTAAGTAAAATCACCTTGCTTAACTTGTATCTACCTTGGTTCGGATGGGGCGGGATACCAGTGACATGGAGGTTTGCGTCTGAAGGTTTGATGTTGTTTTGCATGGCTTCATACCTTTTCCATGTTGATTCCGTCTGCGTCACGTCCTTAGCTCCGACTTGTATTATAATTCGCTTGGATGAATGTATCCTCTCCATTGCGATTATGCCTTAGACCTCGTCAGTTTTCAAATCAGCTTTGCCGAGTGTTTCCAGTTGGATTCTTCCTTTTCGCTGATTTGATTTGAAGGAGGTGACATTGTAATCACCAATCACAATAACTTCCTCCGTATTCTGAGAGTCCATTTCATCGGGCAATACATCGAATCGGTTACGTGTATTGGGTCAAAAGTGGTGAGATTGTGGTCCAACGTGTGTTGCATTGTCACAGCGTGGCTAACTACAGCTGAGTACAGTGCCTCGTTATCTTTGACTGAGTTTTCTATCGGTTTAATACGATCGTTTGTCTCAGCGTCTAGAGCCGAAAGTTTCTTGGCGAAGTCGTTGATTGTGGAATGCACCCGGGACACGTTCAGTCATGGTCTGGCTTTAGTAGCGACGTTGTTTGTGTGAGTTTTGAATGTCATCCCCGAGCCATAAGTTAGTACAAATATTGTGGTAGTAGCTTGAGGAGAATGTGTGTGTTGTTGAGCGTAACATGAGGTTGAATGCGGTGTACATTGTTGTTAGGTGTTAATAATGTCAAGGGGGGGGAGAACAGAGCTCTGTGTGACACCATTGAGTAAGGAACGAGTTCGTGATAGTTTGTTATTTTAGACTGTGCATGACTGCCAGCGAGGAAATTATCAAGTTATTTGTTATAGTTTGGACGTACAGTATGTGTGTTGAGTATTTTGTTTATGAATACGTGTCATGGAACTGTGTCGAAGGCCTTACTAATATCAATTTTGCATACCAATGTTCGTTGAGCTGGATTCTTCTCGTTCATGCCTGCATGGATGGTCTGGGTTGGGTTGGTAAGGAATGTGGTTGTGGTGTGTTGAGTCCGGAAACCGTGTTGTGTGAGGGAGAGTGGGATATGGGCATTAATTTTGTTTAGAACCAGTCTCTTCCAGATTTTCGAGGGGTTCTGGCGGAGAGTAATGGGGCCGTATGAGGCTGGATCTGTGGAAGCTTTGTTGGGTTTCGGGAAGTTTTTTTTCCCTTTTTCAAGTGTTGGGTATCGTATTATGTGGTCTGGAAAAGTTAAAGACGTCTGAGGGTAGTGATGGCATGTGGACTTAGATGTTTAAGTTGAATGTATGATACGCCATCTGGCCCGTTGTTGATGAGCTTATAGTCTGGCTGATGGCGGTTATGGCCATGACTGGTGTAAAAGGAGGATCAATGTTTGGGTCAATCGCTAGTTTGTGTACCTGTTTGAGTATACTCCTATTGTCTGGATGGTATAGTGTGGGTGTTGGGTGGTAGGATTGCCTCATGTGTGTCTATGTGGTTTGTGTGTTTGTTGTTGAGGCTTTTAACGCGTTTCCAAAAATTTTGTTGGCAAGGTTCGGAAATTGGTGTTCGCAAGCTCGTCCCGCCCTAGCTTTGTCAGTTGCTCACCGATAACTGCATCTATTTCGGCGTTAAAGGTTTGAATTTGTGTGATACTTGGTCAGTGGTGGAGGGTATATTACGGAGAAGATTACTCAGCTAAATTTTGCGCTTGATGTGGACCGAGAAGCTGAATTGAAGCGAGGAACGAAACCGGCGGGTATGTGTTATCTGTATGCGTGGGTAAGTCCTGCAGTGAATTGTTTTGTGACCGTGTCGATGGATGTGTTTTGGGTGATATCAAAGTCTTGCACAGGGCGGTTTCTATTAATGAGATTGTTCATTCCAGTCTGCTCTCATGTAATTAAGAAATGTGTCAGAAGGCATTTTGGGGATGGCGATCGAAGTTTATAGTTGATGACTATTGGGAGGTGGTCAGGCAACACGTCATGGTGGACCGCTAACTGGAACTCTAGAGAGCACAGACACTTCCCCATAAAGTCTACTGACCACCAGCAAGACAATCTTTACACCATCATGCTCACACACTTTAGAATTACAAGCCTCCAATGGCAAATGGGTATTGGTCAATTATTAGGTGTCCACATATAGGTAACCGGCAATGTGTTTTTACCAAGAGTTTCTTTGTTTCTCAGGGCCGTGTATTAATTGTCTGCGGCGTGCAATAGCCACTTACTCTTCCTTAGCCCCCATGGAATAGGCTTCTTGTCTCTGTCAGCAAAGTGTCTCGTTGCCAGATAGAGGAACGATACTGCCCTGGGGCACCGTGCATAAAATGACCAATCTAAGGTGAGTTTTAAGACGAATGGGAACACTGAAAAGTATTTACAATGGCTTACAAAAATTTGATAGGCAGTGCTATGTAGCAAATTCACACGGGTTCCAATTGATGCCTGTAAGGCAAAAGTTTCGATACGAGGCAATTCCCGATTGGTTGTGCACTTAAAAAAGCCCATCAGAAGCTATCGTGAGGCAAAACGTTTCACTCTCAGGCACCAACAGTCTCCTGCGAGAATCGCCTCTTGAGGTAATTGAATGTTTCACACAGAGGTGTGGAACATTCAGAGGCGACTGTGCAGCTGCTTGGTTTCAGCTTGTTTTGCCAAAAAGTGGAACGAATTGACTAGATAGCAATCATCACTTCTACCTAGTAGAAGTTCAGTTTTAGTTCACTAGCCTAAACTATTTATAATAATTATGTAAAAATAAATTACTATCTTCAAAGTAACCAGGTTGCCTATACTGCTTAGTAGGATCTGTGTCCCTACAAAAGATGATGTGTTTTCCTGGAAGGCGCGCAAGCCGACAAGGCCTTGCATTACAGAATTATCGAGCCTCTGATAAGTGTTAAAGTTATTAGCTGTTGACGTATCTTCTTCGCGTGTTCACCAGTAGGACATTCACTCGAACTCGCCAGAAATGCCGGTCACTATTCTAACCTCGTCTACAGGTTGAAGTAGTTGGGAATTAGAGAGGTACGGGATTGAGTATAGACGACGAAAAAATGTTGGGGCTTGTCCACTTATATTACAGTAAGAATCTATTTATAGAAACTGAATTCAGTTTCCTCCTAATATATCAATGAGGGAACCTGTGTTGACTCTTTTTTCACCTCAACCAATCTGACTGCGTAATTTCTATGCCGGATGGCCCCATTGAACAGAAAAGTTTTCGCAAGCCTGCGAAGTGGTTGAAGGCTCGGAGCTCCCAGGTAGATTAGGCTACTTTCTTTGCTGAGAAGACTACCAGTGCTCTGGTAACATTTATTTATCCCGATCGACTCGTACTCTTCAAGAACGGTGACCGTGCTGTTCCTTATCTTATAATACGGTGGCGTTTGCAAGATTCCTAGCTTGACATAACTTGTAGCAAGCTAATATTATGTTTTTGCATTTGCACTTAAGTGCTAGACAATCAGGTGGTCACACGTCGTTTTGACATTTCCAGTTTGCTTAAGCCCGTCTGTTTTCTGCTGGTCCGCTTGCAACTGCCAACCTTTCCCCCCTTCATGCAAGATAGTCAGGTAACGACACCGACACGAGGAGGACCTTGCGCGGAAGGAGGTGAGAGCTGCCGAACCCCTCGCCCACCGCAACCAAACTCAAGCGCGTTGTGAGGAAGGACTTCTTAGTCCCGGGCGCATCTACAGGAAGTTAATGGAGCAGAGGACGGCTCATATTAAATTGCTCAAGAAACCGCAATTTCAAACCGGTAATGAAGAGAAGGGGTTCAGGAGGCCGGTGAGCGGTCGGCAAGGTACAAAGGCCGGTTGAATAAATTTTGGATCGTGAACCGGTTTCAGTTATTTGATCCGACCTCTACTGGATATTCATCGTTTCTTTTTCATGACTGGTGAATGATCATAAAATTATTTGTGTCCGCAGTCTGGCAATTGCTTTTCAAATTCATTCACATACCGAATGAACTTCGAATATCAACCGATTTCTTTGAAACTGCGAAACGAAGGTTCCCAACTAGTTTACAGTGAACCGTCATGCCTCCTTCCCCCCTGAATCCCTGGGCAACTGTTATGTTGGTGGACGGGGTGAACAACACCCTTATTTTCCTTCAGACACTCTTCTTCACCTTTCATCAGAATCCAATGCTAATTGGCAACTAGTCTTTTCAGATAAAAGTCTATTTAGCACAAGTTGGTCCTTTACTGCTGCCGCAACTTAGAACTTTATTTGTTCCATAATATTTGTGTTACAATAAATTTAGACTGATGCTGGTCAAGAAGCTCTCCTAATTAGGCCTGTGTCGAAAGCCATCATCCGACGCCAAGAAGGAGGTTAAACCTCGGCCACCCACACCCCTTGTGGAATTCCTGGGTCTAACAAGCAGGAACAAACAACAACGGAGAGGGACAAGCAACATCTCTAGTGTGCTAGACAAGACTATTCCAGCACCAAAGAAATTAACTCTTCAAATATTCTCGCCACCAGTGGTCGCATCGAGAAGGTGGCAACGGGAGTGTTTGAACTGCAGAATAACCTAAGCGAAGTGACTGCCTTCCCGAGCGAGGGTTGGTGTAAGTTTTAAATTGTAACTACTTCTAAGTTTAATCAGTCATATATAGACAAAACTGTTCACCTTTGATATAGGAAAAAATTATTGATATCTATAACAATATACTAGATTTTTATTTATTTTTAAATTGGATTACTTCATCGGCGGTGCGGCGCCCATGTATTCTTATCATACAACTTCGAGTATAGTGTTGTTGAATTGACTCTTCCGTTAGCTAGCCGTTTATGGTCGGTGTGCCCTTTAGCTAGCCGTTTATTGTCGGTGTGCTTGTTAGCTAACCCGTTCCTGGTTGGTATACCCGTATACTTGTTCCACACAATCATTATTCGCCATGTAAATTCTATTTCTGCAAGACAATGTTTGTTTTTAGTCCTGTATTGTAAGGATTCCTGTAGTGTATCTAAGGTTACAAAGGAATTAGATATAGTTACCCTTTATAAGATTTTACAGGAAAAATTCTGTATATTTTTTACCTAAGACATCGCATCAGTATGGTTTAGGAATTAGTTATAAATTCGAACAGGTGTCGAAATGTTATGTCTTCATTACGCATGAACTCAGTGTTTGTTTTACTGTCAGATATTTAAGGTGTGGCCTCTATGTTAGCATACGATCTTTGTCCGGTTTCAGATTACCTTAGAAGTTGATGTACAGGATTATTTCTATTCCTATTATTTATTATTTTCAATATATCGGCATATTATTATTCACAATATATCGGCATCATGTATTGATTTACCATACACCTTCTATGTTGGTGGTAGGATACACGGTATATATCATACCTAATTTATAATGCTTGGACCGTAGTAGAGAAACTTGCTCAGCATTTTTATTGCATTTATACAATTTCAACGATTATCAAAGATATATAACTTTATTAGGTTTAAATTCACTTAATTGGATATATTGTTGGGTATGAATTCGCCTAATTGGATGTAGTGGTACAAAACATTGGTATGTTTTTAACTCCTGACATTGGATCTGTGGTACTGTTCGTAGTTGTCTTGAAGAACTAGTCTACCGGATTTGTATGGAGTGCTAGTGTTAAAATACTCCATCAGTTTTTTGTAGATCTCAATTATATATTTTGTATATAGTTCGCTCTCACAACTTTAATAGCTGTTTATTCCAACATGTCTTAGTTTTACAAATGTATGTAAACCGTTTGCAGTTTATACAGTTAAAATTAGAGATCGATTCAGCTATTGTTATGAGATTTCGTTTAAATTCATAATAACTGACTTATTTGAGCATTCACTATACACACTCTATCATTTTCGCTATAGATTTCTGATGAAAAGGTCGCAATTACCGAAATATAGAATATAAATCACGCCCAAGGTATATAATTAGGGATTTATATACCAATGTACGACATCATTGACAAGAAAATCAATGAATACAAAATGGTTGCCATCCACTGCCAGAAACGGTGATACTTAGTCAACCTTACCCAACAGCTATAATCAATATTGGTGTATTTTTTGTTCAAGTTTGATGGTTATGCAAGGTATTGATTAATGTGAATATCTCCCCCTGGGCTGTATGTTTAATGAATCAGTATTAGTTTGAATACACTCAACCAACTTTTGATCTAGAAAATATCATTTTGCAGATCTCTATTGAATATACGGATGAGCATCAGCAGTTAGCTTTCTAAAAAGAACCAATTCACTATATTTGTGGCAAAGTTTCTAATGTGGATCAGTTCCACGTAATGTTAGGTTCAAAGACCTAACCAATCTAACCTAACCAACCTAACCAATGATGATGTACTATCATCCAAGTTGATGGTTATGTATGGTGTTTACCTGCTATTTTATGCGATATACCTATATATTTATTCTATTTATCCGTTTCATAATATCACACATCATGTAGACACATACACACTTCTATACGCATATGCAGGGTCGGTGTCGGCACCGGTGCCGGCACCATGTAGACACATACAATCCTATATACGCATCTACAGGGTCTGTGCCGGCGACGGTGCCGGCACCATGTAGTTACATACATTCTTATATACGCATATACAGGGTCGGTGCGGACCCCGATGCCGGCACCATATGCACACATACATACTTATATACATATACACTGGGTCGTGTGCCGGCATCATGCATACACATATATACGCATATACAGGGTCTGTGCCGGCATCGGTGCCGGCCCCATGAAAGCACATACATTCTTAAATACGCATATACAGGGTCGGTGCCGGCACCATGAATACACATACATTCGCATACACTCATACATGCACCGGTGCCGGTACCATGTAGACATGTACACATTTTTGTGCGCACACACAGGGTTGGTGACGGCACCGTGCCAGCATCATGTACGTACGCACAATGTATATATACAGGCTCGGTGCCGGCACCGGTGCCGGCACCATTTAAACACCTTGATTTTTTAAAGGTTTGCTGCTGACACCATGTACACACCTAGTTACGTAATGTAGCATAGGGTAGAGTAGAGAAAATTTGAAAATTATTACTACACATAGCTGTTGAAATAGGATTCTGGCTTGCTTTTTGGCTTGTACGGTAAATAATTGTTTTCATATGTAGCAATTTGCTATAGAATTTGCAATATAAGGGGCGCTGCTACATCGTCATCACCTGTATCATTCTTACTGTAGTATATTTACTTATATAACTTTTTATGTATAGTATATCCAGTAATTGATTTTTGCATTAAACTTATCAAATCTCCCCACTTGGCTCTAAATCTTGATCTATCATTTTCAGTTTCAATACACTCTTCTAATTTTTATTTAACAAAGATCCCCATTTTAAACGTTGTTTCTGAATGTTATAGGTAGTTCATATTCATTTTGTATTTTGATACAAATTTACATCACTCTCACTGAAGGTATTCACACTCAACCTAACCTAACCAGAACTATTAAAACCAAGAATTAAGTATTTTTTCACAAGTTTCCATGCTTTCGTGTGATATTCACTCATTGATTTATACTTAATACATTTGAATCTTTCCACTGGCTCTATAAATCACTAACACCTTGTTCTTCTTCATTTCATGGCCGCTCTCAACCGTATTATTTGGCGAAGATCAACTATTATTTGAATGTTACGAGTAATTCATCACTGTTATTAATGTAATACAAACGACCACTCCGTCTCACACTAGGTTTACCTAATTTGAATCAATATTTCCTGGCACAACATCGTCTGACGACTTACACCGATGATTTGCATCTTCTTTCCAACAATTTTATATTCAAAGCGATGACTGCGTTTGAGATGACCCCACACATTACTTGTGGCTTTACATTTATTCATTTTTATTTATTTTCCGCAAAAATTACATACCCTCATTACTTTCAAAATAAAATAACGCTAATTCAAGCTATGCTGCATCCTGCCATTACAGACCCACATAGTCGACTATGCACAATCTGAACCGGCTCTGATTTATAAAATAGACATCTGTATCACATCTAGATCCTTCTACCCAGACAGTTATATGGCAATGATTAATTTTGTGATGATCTCAAGTTGAGCTTTGCTTCCTTCCTCAAAACACATCCTTCTACCAACTTTGGCATACCATTATGAACTCCGACAGACTGACATGATGTATTTTTATTTAAATTTCATTGCCTGACCGTTGAGTTTTAGAATAATAGAAACAATTCATTAAGGATTTACATGATTTATTAGCTTTATATTAGTAATATTTACAGGTATACGTCTTGATTTGAAACAGCATGGTTGATGCATCCAATCAAACCCTTCATGCCTACTGTATATTTCAGCTTACTCTCAGATTCCTTCATACACTCAATCAAATCTTTTATGCGAATACCAAAGGCTGTTCCGTGACTGTAATTTCCCAGATGCATTGCTTCTTCTTCTTCTTCTTGAAATTTAATTATTCGATACTTCTCCAATTCAAATTTCTTCTGATCATCTTTCGAAAGAAATTGTCGCATGCGATCCAGATTTTCCTCTGTTCGTTGGTAAAAAATATTTTCCACTACCTCAGCCCCATTACACTCGTGACGATTTTCTATGTGGATCATATCAATTGCGAGATTCACATTCATATTTTTTTAGACTTAGTTACATACGACTGTAACGTATCGACATTAGGTACCCAAATCATACTTTATTTTTTCTTCATCAATATATGAATAAAATCCCTACCCATTTGATTCGTGTACTACCCATTTTGAGATAACTGTTATATTGAACACTTGTCAATAATGCTCGAACCAAGTCATATATATTTTTTTATCTCACTCAATGTAAATTAATTTTCACAACGTGAACATTTCTTTTTGTTTATTTGAAAACGAGACGTGCGTTTCCACTTACACCCAACGTGACACCGACTCCGGTCTTGTTATGTAGCTGGCTAATATTACTCGGTTGCAAGCTATTTCTTGCAGAACATTAGTCCTATACTTGATCGCCAATAGCGTCACCTGTGTATGATTGTATGTGCATAGGTATGTGTAGGTATGTGCATAAGTATGTACGTGTGTTTGTAGGTATGTATGTGTACGTGCAAATACGTGTGTAAATGTAAAAAGGTATAACAAAAATAAAAAAGCAAACTAAAGATTTAATATGCAAAATGAAAACTAAGAATTCAAAATGAATCGATTTGTGTGGACGGACCCACTTTAGTGCTAAACTTATCACTTCAATAGACCGACTTGTCTTTGATCTCCTGAAAAATCTATTCATTTTAAATTTTCATTTAGCATTTTAAATTTTTATTTTGCATTTTAATTTTTGTTATACATGTGTGGTTATAATTTTGAAATCTTCTCTCTTTCTGCCCTATGCTACATTAAATATAAATGTGTGTACATGGTGTCAGCAGCGGCCGTGTATATATTCATTGTGTGTACATGGTGACGCACCGTCCCTGTATATACGCATTGTGTGAACATGGTGCCGGCACCAGTGCCGGCTCCGACTCTGTATATGAGTATAAAAAAGTGGATAAGTCTACATGATGCCGGCACCGGAGCCGGCCCTGTATATGCGTATATACGAATGTATGTGTCCGCATGGTGCCGACGCCGGCGCCGGCAGCGACCCTGTATACGCGTATATAAGAATGATGTGTCTACATGGTGCCGGCGACGGTGCCTGCACAGACCCTGTATATGCGTACATAAAAATGCATGTGTCTGCATGGTGCCGGCCCTGTAAATGGGTAGATGAGAATGTATGTGCCTACATGCTCCCAAAACAAGTGCCGGCACCAACCCTGTATACGCGTTTAGAAGAATGTATGTGTCAACATGGTGCCGGCGCCGGTACCGGCACTGACCTTGGATATGCGTATAAAAGTGGGTTTGCGTGTACATGGTGTGTGATATAAAAAAAATATATGTGATAAATAAACATGTGGAGTGATTTGATTTGTACTGTATATCTCATAAAATAATTATTAAACATCATACATAAGCGTTAAACTTGAATGAAAATACATTATTCTTTGTTGGGTTGATTAGGTTATATTGATTAGATCTTTAAATATAACATCACGTGAACTGATCCATTTTAGAAACCTTGCAACAAATGATGTGAAATAGTTCTTTTTTAAGCTAACTTCTGATGCTCGTCCAAACATGTAATGGATATCGATACTGCTCTTGAATTTAAACATCTGCAAAATAATATCTGCTGGATCAAAAATTTGAGAAGTGTATTCACACTGCTGAAGATTTGATAAATATACCATACATAAACATCAAACTTGAATAAAAATGCATCATTATTAGTTAGGATGTTTGAGTAAGGTTGACTAGGTAATAATGTATCTGCCAGTGCATGGCAGTCATTTTGTATTCATTGATTTTCTTGTCAATGATGTCGTACATTGGTTTATAAATCGCTAATTATGCCATTTGGGCTTGATTTATATTCTAGAATTTGTGGACTGCTGCCCATTCATCACCAATCTATAGTGAAACTGCTCTAGTGGGTATAGTGAATGCTCGCATAAGTCAGATATTCGGAATTTCAACGATATATCAGCAACACATGAACCGATCACTATTTTAACTGTATCAACTGCAAACGGTTAACATACATTTATAAAAGTATGTCATGTGGGAATAAGCATCTAGTTAACGTGTGCGAGCGAAATATATAATTAAGATCTCAAATAAACTGATGGAGTATTTTAACACTAACACTCCATGCAAATACGGTAGACTAGTTCTCCAAGACAACTTAAAACAGTACTACAGATCCAATGTAGGAGTTGAAAACATACCAATATTTTGTACCACTGCATCCAATTAACCGAATTCATAATCAATACGGTATCAAATTATGTAAATTTAAATCGAACAAAGTTATATATCTATGATAACCATTCAAAACCGTATAACAACACTAAATAGCTAAGTAAGTTTCGATACTGTGGTCTAAACAACATTGATTATTTATGTCATACGTTGTATCCTACCACACCAAGATGATAAATCCTACACCAACGTGGAAGGCATATGGTAAATCAATACATGATGCCGATATACATTACCAATTTTGTAATTATTAGAAATAGAAATGGTCCTGTACGTTGACTTTTGAGGTGATCTGAAACAAGACGAAGATCGTTCAATAATATGTATGACACACCGAAAATATCTGACAGGAAAATAAATACTACTATGCCGGTTTAAATCTGGAACAAATATACAGAATTGTTCCTGCAAACTCTAAGAAGTTAACCATATCAAATTCCAATGAAACCCTAGATACACTACATGAATCCTTACAATACAGGACTAAAAACACACATTGTCTTGCAGAAATGGAATTTACATGGCGAATAATGATTGCGTAGAACATATAGACGGACATAAGGACAAGAAACGGGATAGTTAACAGGAACACCGACAATCAACGGCTAGCTAACGGGCAAACCGACACTAAACAGCTAGCTCACGAACACACCGACAAGAAACAGGGTAGCAAACGGGGATACCGACAATATACGGCGCAAGTTAACGGAAGAGTCAACACAACAACACTATAATCAAATTGTATGATAAGAATACATGGGGCACACCCCGCTGGTGAAGTAATCCAATTTAAAAATTACGAATCTCTGGTATATTGCTATAGATGACCATAATTTATTTTTCCAATGGCATGCTTAGAGAAAAGCAGTACCCCTATCTCAAAAGCGAACCCCCTGTGAAAATTTCCCACAGTATAGTCTACATATGACTGATTAAACTTAAAAGTAGTTAAAATTCATAACATACACTGACCCTATACATAAAACCATCACTAACGTTGGTCAACCGATTATCCGGTAAAGGTAAAATATATGTATGCTGTATTCCCTACAAAACGTAACGAAGCCTTTATCACAAGAATCCTTACCATATTTCGAATAATATATTTAAGTAGAAAACTCTTGCAACTCTGCTGGAAAAAGGTTGGACCATCGTTCACAGCCTTGCTTGCTCTAAATTCATCGATCACAAAACAAAACCGAACTGATTAAATATAAGGTTGAATGACCGAATATCAAAACACTTGTATTTCCTACTGGTCATGACTATATTTTGAATTATTTCACCTCTTAAACGCATTTGTTCCACATAAATGACTGATGATTGTCGTTGATCATGAAGCATACAACGGAGTATACGATCGCAGTCCAAACTATTTCCAACATAATGCAATTTCAGCTCTATGGAGACGTATCAGCACAAGTCTGCCTGTCGCGAAGGCCCAATGTTATCTAAAAATCAAAGTTGAGTCCAAGAGATAAGCTGCCGGGAGCAACCAACGCTTCACTCTTGGGCACAACTGACATCTAACGTGTAGGAACATGATATAGATATGGGTGCCTAGCGTGGTAACACCCAAAAAATTGCTAATAACATTGAAAATCACCTATAAGACCAGGTATCATATCAATGATACTTTGACATTAAAGAAATAT
>SDVV010005257.1:0-17954 GCA_016164225.1 Gammarus roeselii | reverse complement strand
CGGTGTTAAGGAGCGCAATATCAGATGACAGAAAGAATGCTTCGACGTGCCCTCCACGTCCATCAACTGTGTCTCCCCCCCAGAGGGGGTGTTTAGCAATAAGGTCACCTACAAGAAGGTAGGGCACAGGAAGTTGACCAACCAGGTTAGTAAGGAGTGCGCATGAAATTAGTTCATTTGGGGAAATATATAGGTTACAAATAGTAACGGGGCGTTTGAGGCCCACTCTGTGGGCCTGAGCTTGCAGTGTTGTTTGTAGAGGGATTGAAGTGCATGTGATTGCTTGATTTACTATTGTAGCCAGACCAGTGCCGGGTCGAGCATCGGCTGTATGCGAGGCGAAGTAGGCTTTATACCCACTGGGAAAAGATGGTTTGTACAGCCCCAGGAGAGATTTCTGGAGACAAACTACCATTGGATTATAAGTTTAGGTTAATTTCCGTAGTTCAGCATAGTTAGCACGATATCCTCTTATGTTCCATTGAAGGACGAGGGTATCAGACATTGTGGTTTAGGTTAGAGAAATTCAAGGTCTAGGCTTGAGTTGATCAGGTTTAATTATAAATCGCTTTTGTAGACTTAGAACTTAGAGTAGTTTTTAGTTTTAAAAAGATTTTCAAGTATTTTCTGATTTTCAACGTATCGTTCATGGGGTCTTACACGATTGCGGCGGCTTCTCCCGGGCTTTCGTCCGGAAGTAGCAGGTGCCGCACTCGCGTTACGGTCGTGTGTCTTGTTTCCAAAGTCCACCCCACCAGAAGTGGGGGAAGGCTGCCGTTGACTAATCATCTCTCCATCAGGCAGCCTGGGATGGAGGGGGTTTACGTCCACTATTTGGGCGCGACCGCCGGGTGATGGCGGTGTTGAAGAGCGTCCGCCAGATGGTGACGCTGATACGTTATCATCCTGCGTTGACCGTTGCTGTTGTTGCAACAGCCGATGTTCAAAAGAGTTGTCCAATGGAGAAGTCTGGGTTGTCAACATTTGCTGAGTTTCTGGCGAGGAATCCATTAGAAGTCCAGGCGGCCCCCCCCCCACAATGCCCACGCCCACCACGGAGCGCTTAAAGCAAGTTTTTTCTGGCTCTTTCAACGAGCACCACTTGTGAGCTATGTGAAGGTTCGTTTCCCCTGCAAACATCATATTCCGACGGTTAAGCAGGACCTTTCAACAGCTCTACTCCAGCAACCAACGGGTTCGCTGACGGTTGTCCCACCCCCCGGTCCACAATATTGCAGAAGTCTGATGCAGTCATATCATTTATAGTGTGGTCTGTCGTCAACTTTGCTACTTTGGCCACCTTGATAGTTGGTGAGTATAGATTTGGATGGAAAAAAAACGAACTAAAATATAAGAAAATAATAATAATAATAATGAAAATAGGGATAAAAAAATAAGAAAAAAAATACGAAATGTGACTGAAGAAGAGAGAAAAAAAATGAAAAAAGAAAAAACAAAAAACAAATATACATACATACATACATATATATACATACACATATACATACGCATACGTACACACATACATACACACGCACATACATACACACATGCATACATACATATAATGAACAAAATAACAGATATAACAGGAGAAAAAAAAACTATGGGGGAAAGTTGTCAAGAGAAGAATAGAGATAAGTTAATGCAGCTTCAACAGAACAAACGAGGTAAAAGGAGTAACCAAGGTGAAAGCATAACCAGGAAGGGGTAGAGAAGGAGAGATAGTCAAGAGTGAAGAGTAGAAGGGTCCGAAAGGAAATAGGGTGTTAACCTCCCCGGTTGGATCGTGACCCCGTGCGACTCGTGAACCAGTAGCTTTAGGGGGGGGAGTTGCTGATGAAGATCATAGTCTAGAAGTTGTTTATAGCGAGAGTTAATCTAGTCGAAGAGGAAGCAGAAATTCATTAGCTAGTACATTCAATACGGTACCCCATTTCATGATGTTCCTAGTAGATTCACGGTGCCGTGATCGGCACCCATCAAATGATGTTACTGCTACATTCACGGTGACGTGATCGGCACCCATTCCATGATGTTACTCCTACATTCGATGTGCCTTGATCGGCACCCATTCCATGATGTTACTGCTACATTCACGGTGACGTGATCGGCACCCATTCCATGATGTTACTGCTACATTCACGGTGACGTGATCGGCACCCATTCCATGATGTTACTGCTACATTCAATGTGCGTGATCGGCACCCATTCCATGATGTTACTCCTACATTCAATGTGCCTTGATCGGCACCCATTCCATGATGTTACTGCTACATTCACGGTGACGTGATCGGCACCCATTCCATGATGTTACTCCTACATTCAATGTGCCTTGATCGGCACCCATTTCATGATGTTACTCCTACACTCAATGTGCCTTGATCGGCACCCATTCCATGATGTTACTGCTACATTCACGGTGACGTGATCGGCACCCATTCCATGATGTTACTCCTACATTCAATGTGCCTTGATCGGCACCCATTCCATGATGTTACTCCTACACTCACGGCGACGTGATCGGCACCCATTCCATGATGTTACTGCTACATTCAATGTGCCTTGATCGGCACCCAATTTCATGATGTTACAGAGGTGATCACTCTTGACGACCTTCGGCAGCGGATCTGCAGAGGGTGCAATGTGAAGTAGTCAGGCGAGTTTAGGATCCCACACGCGGGTTGTATGGCGTGTGGGACTCTAAACTTGAGTGTTGCATAGCGTGTGGGATCCCCAACTCGTGGGTTGTTTAGCGTGTGGGATCCTAAACTCGTGTGTTGTATAGCGTTAGGGCTGTTTGAGGTGTAGTTCGGAGACGAGAGTAAAATGCAGGGTTTTAGTTGAGATGGGGAAAATCAGAATTTGTTGAAGGAAGTCCGATTTTCAACTGGGTCTAAATACGTTGGAGTTAAATTGAATCGGTTATAGACAAGAGTGCCAGCAGCGCATTTGTAAGTGGTTTACGAAGAGTGAATTTGATTCGAGCCTTATTTCCACCGGAGCCTCGACGGGAGTCATAATAGGCTCCCTCGTAAAGCGCGACCGTCATTGATGCAGGTAAGTTCGCACGGCCTCACGTGCGAAAATAATGATCTTGTCAAGATGAAATCAAGTACATAATTCAATTGTGGCATATTCGCGTACTAGCGGGTACAAGAGAGTAAACCGTTAACGCGTAACTGCGTAAATGTATTGTTATCTCTGTGCGTGATGGGGTGGAGAGACCACCTCACTTGCACAGGTGTTAGGGGTTTAGACAGCTTCGTATAGTCCGGTGTGTTTTCCGAAAGCGATAAGCTTTTTACGGTAGGTTGGGTCCGTGAGTTGGCGTTGTAGGTTGCACCGGGGATTTAAGAACGCTCGTCGGGCTACCGCGAGTGTGTTGCAATCCATCAATAAATTTTACGCTGATAGCTACTTGGTGACAACAGGGGCAAGGTGGCGCATTTGGTCCTATGTCGACATCCATCAGGTTGATAGTGAGTTATCCACGTGTCCCGTGCACAAGCGGATGATGAACACTTGTCTTTTCTGTTGGTGAACTTTGTTTCCCATTCTCCGACTGAAGGTTTGACTGCATTTTGTGTCCACTTTGTTGCCACATTCCATCCCATGGGGATGTTTTATGGGAGTTGATGATTAAGAATCAGTCCCGGTCATGTATTGCGAAAAATTGTTCTAGCTGAGTAGATGCCAGTTTAGCAAGCGAGTCTGCAAGTTTGTTTCCTCTTATTCCCGCGTGCACGGGAATCCAGCAGAATTCAACTGCCTGACCCGTCTCAAACATCACAAAGAGATCGTGCTGCATTTTACGTAGAACGGGGTGTTCGTAGTTCAGTGTTTCAAGTTACGAAGAGTGAAGAGAGTCAAAGTCATAAGAGATGGAGTAGTAGTAGTTTCTTCTGTTTTCCACCGGAGCCTCAACGCGGAGTCAATGCACGGTCCCTCGTAGGGCATGACATAAAAGATGGAAACCAAAAAGTTACCCTTGGACGAATGACTGATTCTAATCGTATGTGATTATCTCGTTGAGAAGCGCTTGCTTGGGATGTTGTTGAGGGCTGAGTGCAGCAGGAGGTAGTCGCCGAGGAATGCGTATCATTCAATTCGTCGTCATACAGAGGACGCTGGTTAGAGCAATAGGGCCGTAACTATAATAGGTCGCTATGACATTTTTCGGATTTTGGTGTAGGGAGAAATACAGATTCCGACCAAATGTTGACCTTCGTAGGAACGATATTTCTTTTGTAAATGCGTGCTGGGTGGGCATATAGAAGACGATATTGAAAGAAAACGGTTATAGTTAGAGTGATGGACAATAAACCAACTTTTATGGAAAATTTCATTTTTTTTGCAAAGTTGACTTAGAGTTTGTTGATGAAAGAAACTAAATAATTAACATGCATTTTATTACATTTTCAAGCCTAGACTTATGTAAATGATAATTATATTTGTTTTAATTCTCTAAAAAATCAATAAATTGATATAAAATTATAAAAAAATAACAAACAAAAAATTATAATAATTATTTACGACATTTTAATCGATAATATGCAGAAATTTAATCCATTTTTTAGCCTTAAGAGCTTATAAGTGTCCCAAATCTTCCTTCCCAAGGCTGGAATAGTGCTAACTTGATGGAGAATAACCTGAAGAGCAAAAATATATAAGGTTTTAATATTTTTGCTTTTTTAGTTTTCAAAATATTTGCAAAAACTTGATAAAATATGAATTTTTTGTTACAAATATGTCGACTTTCAAATATAGTGTTTGTGCCTTCGCATGTAACTCGATTACTGTAGTAGTTGAAATAATGTGGTTTGTTCCGTTTTATTCGTAAGAAAACAAGCTACAATTGATTCGACAAGAGTTTTTGCATCAGTTTAGTAGTTTTGATTCAAATTTCTGATTCATGATTTTTAAAAAAATTATCGATATTTTCGATCGAAAATGTAGATGAGCGGTATAAATGCCTGATTAGGCGTTTGCATGCACGCGCGCACACTGATCAATGCATGTGCAATAAACTGGAACTACCTGACTATAATAGTCGAGTCACAATGAAGGTTGAATCACTGTAATCATGAATGTCGAAAATTTGCAAATATCGACACTGAAAGTACGTCTCGCCCTTTCGCATGTAGCTTGATTACTATAAAAATTGTAATGGTCTGGTTTGTTCTGTTGTATACGTAACAAAACAAGCTACGATCGATTCAACAAGAGTGTTAGCGTCAAGTGAATGATTTTCATTCGAATCACTGATACGTGATTAAAAATAAAGTCGAATTTTTGATCGAAAATGTCGATGATGTGGTATAAATGCCTAATTAGGCCTTTATCAAAATGAATAGCACCAAAAGACGTGCTATTTTACTACAAATTCAGCGATGTGTTTGGGAGCTGTGTACGACTAATAGTTTTGAAGCGAATCTATTTTATTCAATCTAGTCCAAAATTTTGGGAAAAATATAGCTAATTACAAAAGATGTTTTTTGGACTCCACAGCCCGTAATTTCATCTTATGTAACTTCGATGTAGCTAAAAAAAACTCAATTGCAAGACAAATAGAATGGTATGCCTTTTGTTCTCTTTCGCTTGACACTAAAAAAGTTATCTGGGGAAAACCCTATAGGGCGATACGGTCCTGCGAAGGTATCAAGGAAAAAATCTAATAAGATTCCCTGGTCTACGGAAAAACTTTCTGGTTTATTCTGTTGAACACTTCTGTGAGGTACTCAAATACACCTTTAGAAAGCGTGATCATAATGATGCGCACCCTGCCAGGCCCAGGTGCGGTTTCTGGCGCACTGTAATTCGTGGATAGAAAATGGTTTAGTGCAGAATTCCATGTTCGAGAAGTAGTCATTATGCTTCCTTTTTCTTAATATCATTTCTTGTTGAAAAGCAGCCGTGCACTTAGTGGATTGGCATATCTGGCTGAGAGTACGAGCCAGGATGTTGGCTATTTCCGAAAAGGAAGAATAAAGGGTACTTGCGTCTGAAATTATGTTGTTAGGTAACTCGGTGCGTCCTTGCATACGACTGATTTTTCCCACACTTGGTCGAGACGGGGTTGTGGTTGATAGTGTAGGCAAATTAGGTCCAGCTTTCTCGTTTCGTTTCCAAGAACACTCTACGAAATTTTGAAAATGTCCATCCCCACGCTACCAATTTCCAACAGGACAATGCGCGAGAACGTCCGCTGTTAGGCGTACGAAGAGTTCTAAAATTACTGCGTTCACGGTTGTGGGTGTTTGGGTAGGAGGAGAAAGAGGGTATCCGATTTTCATATTTGTTTTTTGTTCGGAAGGCATCTAGTGAGGGCTTTTGAACCGTGTCTTTCGGCCAAGTAGTAGCCTTTGAGTTGAGTCAGCTGAGGTGCTGGGTTGCATGACGATTTCAGGCACGAGTCTTTCGCTGGCGATTTTCAGCGCGTTCTCACACACGCGATGATCGTTCTCGATAGCGGGCTATTCCGCCGTAGAGCATGGAATGAGAGAGTTGAGTGCTTTCTTTTGTGTTTTCCGATGGACACAGTCTCACTTCAGATGTATATGACTACCTGCTTCTTGAGTCCGACGAGCTACCGTTCGTGAGCTGTTGCTTATCTTTTGCCCAAGTGGGTTTGGTATCAAAAGCCTCAAGATCGACGAGCTACCGTTCGCAAGCAGTTGCTTATCTTTTACCCATGTGGGCTTGGTATCAAGCGCCTCGAGATCGACGTCGGAGAAATCGGCGTTCTTAGGTATTTATATTCGATTTTATAGTGGCGAGGCTACTTGTGGGGTCAGCTGAGGGAGTAACGTACCTCGCGGTGTACACTTGGGCAGCAATGGGTTTATTGTTAAGGCCACTCCCCTCTATTACGGAACGATCGTAAGACTTGGTGTGTTATTAATAATTGTAAGATTAGATTAGAGTGACGAGGCTTTCAAGCGCGCTGGAGCCATCGTCCTTCTAGCGCCGAATGTCAAACCAGCAAACAGTGCTGCATCAAGCGATTTTTTTCCTTTCTTTCAATGTTTGAGATAGGTTTACTACTGCACCAAGTCAATGACCTATACGCGACGAACGTCAATGGTTTGTACCGGTGCCACATGAGGTACGGAAACTCCCAAGGTGCTGAGGCCATATGGTCTCAGCACTTCCCGAGCGACAGAATGGAGGATTAACACACTACCTTCAGATCCCAAGGATTCGCAGTAGTCCTTAAGGTGCCAGTGCTACGCACCTTAACACCTGCTGAGGGGGAAGGTGAATTAGATACAGAGAACGTGGATCCCATGCATGAGATCTACACTAGGAGTAAGGAATTTCACGCATGAGAACAGCAAGAATGAAAAGAAGAAAAAATGAGTCGTACATAAAGGTTGCTTAAAATAAAGAGCGCAACTTGGCTGTTATTAGCCACCTGAAAAGAGAATAGTTAAGACCGGTATGTTTGTGATTAGTGCGCGAGTGTGTTTGTGTGTGCGTGTGAAACTACTATTAAGAGAGTTATCAAGAAGGAGTCTGAGATAAGGTTAAGGAAATTTGAACTAAACATACGATACTATTGAGGTAAATAAAAGGTAAGCAAATCAGGAAGGTGGAGAAAATGAGATAGTGTAGAAGTGAGGGTCGGCAGGGAAGTAAAGGTGTTCATCCCCGGTTGGGCTCGACTCCGCGCGGCCCGTGGACCTAACAGATGCCAAGGAGGGTAATGATTGCGATAGTTGGTGTCGAATTGGCAGGGTATGTCAACGATGTGTGAATATCATCTACGGAGTTAAGTTTCTTGGTAGATTTTACTGCTTTGACATAATTAAGGTGGGTTGGGTTCAATGTGGCCATATTTGAATGGGTTGTTACCAAGTGACTAAAATGCGATTTTGTATGACAGCGATTTATTTTCGACCAAAATGTTTGGGCACTCACAGTCGCCTGTAGCCGGGGCGCTAGGATCTTGCAGCCGTATCCACCGCGTGGGGCAGAATGCGACTACAAGGGCGACCCGCAGCGGGGAGTAGAATCGTGCTACCGTAACCACTGCGTGTCGTAAAAGGCGACTTGAAGGGGCAGGGCAGAAGGGCTAGGAATCCCTTTCTCGGTAAAAACCCTTCCTCAGAGACGGCAAGACGAGCGGGAGGAGGAGAGGCTCACGCCTCTCCGAACCCTATTGATAGGGTCGCTATATGTGCGTGGTGTAGTACGAATGATGTAAAGAGGAGGGAGATTGGCGAAATGTTTGTGAGGTGGGAGTTTGATGGGTTGGAGCTGAGTGAGATGAAATTGAAAGGTAAGGGAGAATGTGAGTTTGGTGTGGTAAGTGGACGAAAGTCTGGTGTGGAGGAAGGTTGGGCACAAGAAGGTGTGGTTTTGATATCGAGTGATCGGTTGGCTAGTAGCGTTATCATGTGGAAAGGTGTCCTCAAGATTGATGTAAGTAAAAGTTAAGTTAGGCACAGAAAGATGGGCATTTGCGAGTGCATATGGTCCAGGTAGCGAGAGGAGTGAGGAGGAAAGGGAACAATTTTAAACTGGCCTGAGCGAGTGTATTGAGGTGAGCGAGTGCCTGAACGAGTGTAATGTGGTTGTACTGGGTGACCCTAATGCGAGAGATGGAGATGTAGTAGTGGATAATGTGATAGAGAGGTATGACGTTTCTGGTAGTAATGACAGTGGAGAAAACCTGATAGGTCTGTGCATGGATCAGGAGCTGGTCGTCGGAAACAGCTGTTCAAGCAGCGAGATATCCACAAGTACACATGGGTGGAGCGAGGGCTGATGGATTTTGTGCTGATATCGAGGAGTTGTGGGAAGCTGTTAGATGTGCGGGTGTTGAGAAAAGAGGGTGGAGGATTGTCTGACCATCTGCTGGCGGAAGGTATATTAAAAGTGGAGCAGAGGTGGAAGGGCAAAAAAAGAATGGGAGGAGGAAGAGAGGTAGTGAAAGTGAGTGAACTGAATGGAAGATGCAGAGCTGAGGAGTTCCAACAGGCGTTGAGAGAAGAATATGACAACGTGAGAGGACAGGACCTGAGAGATGTGGAGGAAGAATGGGAGACGTTAAGAGATGCGTTGCTGAGATGTGCGAAGAATGTGTGTGGTGCGCGTCGTGTGGGCGGGTGCAGAAGGAAAGGCTGCGAGTGGTGGAACGAGGAGGTCAAACTGGCGTTGGCACGGAAAAGAAGAGCGTTTGAGGAGTGGTTGCAGGTGAATTCAATGGTGGCTTATAAAGGCTAAAAAGAGAAGAGAAACGAGGTGAAGTGGGTGATGAGGAGAGCCAAAAAGGACGCTGATGCCAGGTGGGGCAGCCGGTTGTGCCAGAATTTTGAGGACAGTAAAAAGATGTTCTGGAAAGAGGTGAAGAGGATGAGAAAGGGAGAGACCAGAAAGGAGGAAGTGGTGAAAGATGAAAACAGCCCGTTGTTGTTGGTAAGTGGTGATGCACGGAAGAGGTGGGCCGAGTATTTTGATGAGTTGCTGAATGTCGACGATGACAGAGGCTGACATTATTGCTGTGGATGGTGGCGCTTGAATGCCAGTTTTGGGAGATAAACTTGTGGCGGACATTACCAGAGAAGAGGTGCAGGAGGCGGTGGAGGTGATGAAAGCAGGGAAAACCCTGGTTTGGATGTCATTGCGACCGAGTGACTGAAAAGGGTTGAGTAACGATTGTCAAATGGTTAGTGAGGTTACTGAACTTGTGTTTTGTGGCAGGCGTGGTACCAGGGCAAAGGAGATAAAAAAATGGATGCTGCAACTCGAGAGGTGTCAGTCTGTTAAGTGTGGTTGGTCAGTTAAATGGGAGAGTGCTGATCAAAAGGATTAGAGACTATACAGACTGCGCAATTGGAGAGGAAAAGTGTGGTTTTAGGAGTGGCAGAGGGTGTACCGATCAGATTTTTGCAGTGAGACAGGTCTGTGAGAAGTACATTGCAAAGGGAAAGGATGTGTTCTGGCTTTCATGGATCTGGAGAAGGCATACGACAGAATTGACAGGGAAGTGCTGTGGAGGATGTTGCGTTTGTATGGAGTGGGTGGACATTCGTTGAAGGCGGTGCAGAGTTTCTATGTTGGCAGCCGAGCATGTGTCAGAGTGGGAAGCGAAGTGAGTGATTGCTTCTCAGTGAAAGTGGGACTGAGATGAGGCAACGTAATGCCTTCCTGGCTGATCATTATCTACATGGATGGAGTGGTCAGGGAGGTGAACGAGAGTGTGCTGGGTCGTGGCTTGGAGCTGTTGGGAGCAAATGGGCGGAGTTGGCAGCTGAGCCAGTTGCATTTGACGGATGATACGGCCCTGGTGGCTGATTCAGAGGAGAAGCTATGTAGGCTAGTGTCTGAGTTTGGTAGAGTGTGTGAGAGGAGGAAGCTTCGAGTGAACGTGGGTAAGAGTAAAATAATGAGATCCTCGAGGACTGACAGTGCGAGCAAAATTAGTGTCACCCTAACTGGAGAGCATATATTTATAGGAAGTTCAGTGTCTCAAGTATCTGGGCTCCCATGTGGAGAAAACTGAACTAGTGGAAACTGAAGTGAAGGCGCGAGTGAAGGAGGGATGTTAAGTGTTGGATTGTATGAGGTCTGTATGAGGGTGTTGATGTCCCAACTGTGCTCTACGGAGCTGAAGGTTGGGGGGTGAGAGCAGAGGAGAGAAGAAGGTTGAATGTTTTCGAGATGAAATGTTTGAGGAGCATGGCTGGAGTAACGCTGAGAGACCGGATCACCAACGACGTGGTTCGAATCAGAACAGGGATGGTGACAAGAAGTTGGAAGACAGAGTGGATTCGCGTGTGCTGAGATGGTTCGGGCACATGGATAGGATGGATGAAGGGAGATTGGTGAAAAGGGTGATGAATGTTGAGGCGAGTGGTCGCAGGCCTAGAGGTAGACCTAAGTTTGGGTGGATGGATGGTGTGAAGCAGGCGTTGGGAAGGAGAGACATGAATGTGGAGGGGGCGAGAGAGCATGCAATGAACAGGCGTGAGTAGAGAATGGTTGTGAATAGTTGATTTTGACGCTGCTCTGATGTGCTTTCCCGCCCTTGGCACTCCGCTGTCGGGATGGTTGTGTGTGGGGGGGCCCGGCCATTATGACGCGACAGGGGTAACCCAGTGAAAACTGTCTCGCCCTGCTGCCGACAACGGATCCTCGGACTGAACTCGTGACCCTGAGTGTATGTTGAGGAGGTACCGGCCGGACCCTTTAGCAAAAAGGGCTAAGGTGTGTGAGTGTGAGCGTATGAGGGTGTGAGGTGCGCCTTGCCGTCGGCCACCTCCCTTTCTGGGGGATGCGGTCTAGTGTCTGTATCTGTACATATATTCTATTAATTTTTAAACAATTCAAATTTGATTGAAACTGAGAATAAAATTTTATAACTCACTTTAGTGTTTTTGTGATTTACTCGTTTATATTCCTGATTTCGTGAAGCCAGTAAAGGGCCTAAGAGGTAAAGCCATTGAGGAAGTATTAGTGATGCTTATTACTTTCAAGGAATGGTAGGAAGCAAGGCAGCGAAGGGCTGGATATGAAGAACATTACAATAGCTAGAAGAGTAAAATGGAAACTGTGGAGAATAGGTAAGTGCAAGATTGAGCCCATTGGAGTGCTTTTGCATTGTGTGGACAAAATTAAGGAATAGGTTGGGCACAGAAAAAGCTGGTAAACACGTCAAAATTCAATAGATTCAGCATAGTCAATATGAAAAAGGACTAGAAGATGCGGATAACAAAGATTGGTAGAGGTTTGTCTTTTAGATAAAGATAGAATCAGTAAATACTAATCATGTAGGCTGACAATTCAATCAAATTATTCAGGTTTATATCGCAAGTGTTGTTGAAGTTGACTAATTATTTTGTTAGGGCTTTCAATTTGATATGTTTTCAACTCATAGTCTTGTGTTTCATTATTGGCACTGCCGCATTTATATCTAAGGAATGACTGCTCATGTGTTGTAAGTGTTCATTACACGTTGGTACTTGGAGAAAAGGATGTTAGTTAGTATGAGCAACTCAGCATATTGAATTACTATTTCATAGAACGTGTATTACCATTTCATAGAACGGGGATGGTGAAGAAGTTAGAGGACAGAGTTGATTTGTGTGATCGGAGATGGTTTGGATGGATAAAGGGAGATCGTTGGAAAGAGTGTTGGAGACAGAGGCGAGTGGATGTAGGCCTTAAGGGAGACCGCAGTTCGGTTGGATGGATGGTGCAAAGCAGGCGTTGCGAAGGAGACTTGAGTGAGGAGGTAAGGTAGAGATAGAGCGTGCAATGAATAGCCGTGAGTGGAGAATGATTGTTTATGGACGACTTTTGACACTGCCCTGATGTGCTTTCCCGTCTTTGGCATCTCGTTGAAAGACGATGGTTGTGAGCGGGGGGGAGCTCGGTCATCATGACGCGGCAGGGGTAAACCAGTGATAGTGTAGATTTGATTTGGGACTCATTTCCACCGGAGCTTCAACGTGAGTCATAATAGGCTCCCCCGTAGGGCGCGACGTTCTGTAAACCCTGCTGCTGGCGCTGACCTCAGACCGCAATCGTGACCCGGAGGGTGTGTGGCGGGGTCTCCCGGTCGGACCCTTTAGCGCAAAATGGACTAAGTTGTGTGAGTGTATGATGCGCCTAGCCGTCTGCCACCGCCTTTTTGGGAGATTCGGCTTATTATCTGTATACATAAAGCAGGAAATGTGGTTTGGAAACAGCTTGTTCAAGAAGCAAGATGTTCATATGTACACTTGGGTATAAACGGCCCGTTTTGCGGTGGTGGATCTTGGGCGATCATGGATGTTGTGTTGATTCCGATGAGAGTGAGAGAGGCTGTTGGATGAGTGGGTGTAGAGAGAAGAGGGTAAAAGAGTGTCTGATTATCTAATGGTGAAAGGAAGTGGAGCAGGTGTGCAAGAGGAACAAAATAGAATGACAATGAAGAGATGTAGGGAAGGTAAGTGAACAAAAACTGACAAGCAGAACTGAAGAGTTCCAGCAAGCGTTGAAGAAGGCATATGGCATTGTGACAGGGTAAGGCCTGGAGAATGATGGAAGAGAGGGAAGACATTCACAGATGGGGTGCTGAGAAGTGTAAGAAATGTGTGTGGTGTCTGGCGGGAGTAGGAGGTAACATTGAGGATGGTGGAACGGCGGTGGCATCGAAGAGAGTGGTTGAACGGCGGTGGCGTTGAGTGGTGAAATAGCGGTGGCGTCGAGGAGAGGAGCTTTTGAGAACTGGTTGCAGGCGAGTTTTGTACTGGCCTTTGACAAAGAAAAAAGAGGTGAAGCAAGTGGTGAAGAGAGCAAAAGAGGGACGCTCATGCTGTGCGCAGTTGTGCAAAAATTTGGGGCAAAACCAGTTGTTAACCAGTTTTGAAATAAGTGAAGCGCGTGAGGACGAGGGAACAGGGAACGACCGGCTTGTGGCCAGTTTTTGTAAGACAGTATTGTATGGTAGTAGTAGACTGATCATTTTGGAGAATGAAAATGTAAGAGATACTACCTTGGCCCAACCTGGAGCCTCCAGCCCTGTCGAGTACCACGGCACTAGGACATTGTTGCTGTGAGCACGGCCAGTTGTGGGGGCAAGACGAGACAGGAGCGCATTACCAACAAAGATGCGTAAGTGACAGTAGAGGTTAGCGCAACAGGTAAAGCCACAAAACCAACCATTTTTTTGCAGAGATATTAGTCAGTGAGAAGTACCTTGCAAAGGGCAAGGAGGTGTTCTGGATCTAAAAAAAAACAATGATAGTGACAAGGAGATCTTGGATTTGAAACGAGTAGAATTAGTTGAGTTATCTGAAGATTCCATGTTAGCAGCAGATCATGTGTCAGGGGAAGCAAGGTGAGTGCTATGTTCTCAGTGAAAGTGAGACAGCAACAAAGTTGCGTGTCTCCCATATTGTTCAACCTCTACATAGAGTGGTTGGAGAGAAGAACACAAGTGTATTGAGTCAATGTTTCAAGTGTTTACAATCAAAAAGTTGGAGTAAGTAGTTAGTCAGTTGCTGTTTGCAGATGATACAGAATTGGTAGCAGATTCAAGGAAGTTGTGAAGATACAGCAAGAAGTTGTAAAGATGATACAGCATTGGCCGCAGATTTAGAGCAGTTGTGAAGGCTAGCAACAGAGTTTGGCCTTGTGCAAGTTAATGTGTACATGGGTAAAGTAATGCAATAAGTCGATAACCATTGAATGATGGTGTAATCAAAACCAGTATCCAACAAAACCTAGAGTAATTGGAGGAACTTAAATATTTCAAATAGCAACCTGGACTCTCATGAAGAGTGTAATGAGCAGTAGGGCATTGGTAATGTACACAGAGAGGGTTGTATGAGTGGGTATTTGTGACAACTGTGCACTAAGGGGCTAATGTGGGGGCAAAAGTGGAAGGGAAGAAGGTCAAATGATTTTAAAATTAAATGTTTGAGATCTATAACCAGAATGATGCTAGGGATAGGATCAATAATGACTGTTGAATTAGAACGGGGAAGATTAGGAAGTTGAAAGGCAGAAGAATACCTTTTTCAGAGAGGGTTAGGGCAAAAGGTGAGAATAAATGATTTGAAACTTGTGAAAAGGGTGATGGAAAATGCTTACAAATTTAAGAAGACAACAATCGGTCTTTGGGTCCAATATAGGTTGCCTTTGAATAGAAGGGAGATTAGTTTTTAAGTAGGATGTCAAAGAGAGCCTCATGTGTGTGAAATTTCTGTATTGAAGGATCAAGAAAGGGAAAGGTTGTAGTAGGAAATAACATCCAAAAATTATACTCAAAACAAGATGAGTTAGCACTTGAAGAGCAGACCACCAACCCACATGGTAATTTGAGATTGTCTCAGCTTCTTCTTTCTGTGTTAAACCAATGATGATGAGCGTTACTGCTGGACATCATTTTGCAAGTAGGTACCAATGCCTGGCACCTGTTGTACTGCGTGAGTGGTAATGCAGTGCACTATTTTAGCCATCTTGTGTTGATGATATGACAACTTTTCTTCAATATGATGGTAGTTGTTGATGCCAGGGCAAGCAAAAGCCTTGTTAAAGACCATAATTTGGGTGAATGGACAATGTGAAGCAAGCTTTAGGGAGGAGACATGAGAGAGTGGAGATAGGAAGTACGCATGAGACTGATCTTGAACCTCACTATTGACCCAAAGGGTGCGTTGCAAGGTAGCTAAGTACTAAACAAACCCTTGGGTGCTAAAGAGCTAAGTTTTGAAATGTGAAGAAGTACATGTGGGTGTGAGTTGCATTTTGCAATCCCCCCTCCTTTTCCCTCTTCTGAAAGATTCAGCCTTGCACCTGAATCTGTATCAACTATCCCTACCCCAGTTGTAGGATTCAGGAAGTGTAAATATTGATGACAAACAAATACACTACAATAAATCATAGGCCAATGTGCTATCAAAACACTCAGAAAGTTTTCAACAAGAGCCATGGATCTGTAATCCAGGTACACTTAAACTGTATGTATGTATGTATAGACATACAGCCGTTTCCCCTTAGTTAGGAGGGTGGCTAAGTTAGGCTGACAGAGGGGGGAGGCACCCAATCTCCTCGCCACTCAAACTATGAGAAGTAATTCAAAATAACCCTCAAATTACATCAATTAAGACAGTTACAATGCCTCCAATGTGTCAGATGGCATGTTTGAACACAAAGCTTTCACTCAATTTTTTGATCCAGCCTTTCTTGCGTCACCTTGAAGATGGAAGGCTGTTTGGTGAAGGCTGAGAGTGGTAGATGCACCCCAGCAGATGCTGTTCAGCTGATCCATCTTTGGACACCAGTCAGTAGTGGCATGCAGCAGTATCACGCACACGCAGCACCTGCAACACACGGCATTAAGTAAATATCCATGCAAAATACACACCAAAGGGGTTTCAAACCATTTCTATCATGTCATAGCATAAGTGTGAACTGTGTGTGGTCTGTTGATCTTAACCCAGGCAAGTGAGCTGCAAGACAAGAGCTGCATGCAAACCCTCATTGCCAGCACTCCACAAGAACGTCTGATGCTAAAGCTGCCAAGCACAATCCCGAAGGCTTCTGTGAGCATGGCTCTTATGTGCATTCCCCCCTTCGACTGGAGAGGGGATGGGGGCGCTGGGGGTTAGGGGATGTTCAGGTATGAATCTATTGGCCAACTTATGGCCTGTTGTCTGCAGGTTCATCTTCAGTATCCTTGCCCTGTAAGTCCACTTCTGTTCAGGAACCCTATAAGGTTGGTGTAGCTAAAGGGTGAGAGAGCGCCAAAGTAAGTCCCCCACTATCCAAAGTCAGAAAGCGGGTGTTGCCCAGTTGTGTGATGTGACCTGGAAGTGGAGTCCTACTCTGGCACAGTTCTGTGCTTGCCAAACCCTGAGGAAACCCAGAGAAAGACCAGAGGAGATTTTATTGGTTTGAAGCCCAGAAGTGTTGCCCAGTGGTAGTTTGTGTAGCATGATCCTCTGGGTAAGCCCTGAGGTGAAGCCCTAGGTCCCAGAGGCCAATCCCAGAGGAAGCCCTTGATTCTATATTATTCCAGAGGCCAAAACTCAGATTGGTTGGCAGGTGCAGAATTGGCGTTGGATTGGCGGGCTCCATGACTTCGCCCCTTGAACAGCCTGGAAGGGCATTCACCAATTGCTTACATTTCTATACATATGTGAAAAAGAGAAGTGTTGTTTGTGATAGCATTGTTCCTCTACAAGATAGCGCAAAGGATTTAAAATCATCCAATGCAAATATATCTGTGATATTCAACGAATACTTCATTACCATCTTCACAAATGAGAATGTTAATAAATAATATTTCAAAAGTTGAACTGCCTTGAGAAGTGCTATCTTAAAAAACAATCATTTGGTGAAGTAGAGGAACATCTCAGCAAGCTAAATATTTACAAATCAAGAGGACCAGATGACCTGTATCCAAGAATGTTACGGAACCTTTATGAAATCATGAGTGGTCTACTGACAGGGGTTTCTAACAGGTCTATGCCAACTGGAATCATTTCAAAAGATTGAAAAACAGCAAACATCACAGCCATATTCAAGAAAGGTAATAGGCAAGAGCCAGCAAACAATTGACCAATTGGTCTCGCATCTGAGGTCAGTAAAGCCTTGGAAATATTGATATAGATAAGTATAGCATGTTACCTTGAGAGAAACCACCTCATCAAAGAAACCCAACAAGGATTCAGAAGCAGACTTAGCTGCCTGTCCAATCTCCTGGACTTTTTCAATAGGACCACAGAGATATAGCTACAACGAAACCAAAGCTGTTGATCTCATTTATTATGACTTTCAAAAAGTATTTGATAAGGTCACCCATGAATGCCTCCTGCAAAAAGTGTAAGCGCTGGGCACTACTAGGAACAGGGCCAGATGGCTCCAAAATTGGCTTACGGGCCGCATGCAACAGATCTGATTCAGGCAAGGAAAAAAGTGAGTGGGCTACATTTGCATCAGGAGTCCCCAGGGCAGTGTTCTTAGGTCCTTTCTCTTTACAATCTATATAAATGACCTCAAAACTGACATAGTTAGATAGTTAACAAAATTTGTTGGGGACACAATATGCGCCACAGAACGGACTGTTAGCAAGATTGAATAACTATTCAAAAGGACCCTAAAAAAACAAGAGGACTAGTCTAACAGGTGGCAAATGAACTTGAAAAATGTATTGTTTGTGGCCAGCAGGCCACTAACGTGTTTATCTAATGGCAGACCAGCAAATGACCAAAGTCAACCAACAACAAAACCTTGGAATATTATTCACATTGGTTCACAACATCAAAATTCTACTTTTGTAATGGCAGACCAGCATATGACCAAAGTCAACCATAGATTTGAGAATATTGTTTCTCACCTTGGTTGCCCCAAGACCACCCCACACCCCAGCAAGGCCAGAGTGCAGAGCATGACAGGAGGCACAAATGCCACAGCACGCCAGACTGCAAAGACCGGCATAACAATGGAGCGGAAAA
>SDVV010005256.1:0-19380 GCA_016164225.1 Gammarus roeselii | reverse complement strand
GTTATTAGTAGTGTTTAATGCACCCGCCGCACTTGTATGGTTTTAAGTATGTATTATTGTCATGAATAGCTGTTGTGTGCTTGTAGGTAAAAGCACATGTGTGCTTTTAGGTGTCAGTTATGGTCTAAAGTCGCTGTTATCCGAACACTTAGCATGTTACCGTTGTTGCTGGCTTTGTTAGCACACAGTGCAGTTGCATTGATTACAGTGTAAGTTTATGACAGAAGTCTTCGTTACCTGAACACTCTCCATCTTCCTATTGTTAGTAGTGTTTATAGCATTCATCGTACCCCTGAGATTTAAAGTGTCAGTTATAGACAAAAGTAGCTGTTATCTGCAAACTTCTAATTTTCTCATATTTAGTGGTCGTTCCAGCATCTGCGGCACTTGAATGCCTTTAAGTGTCAGTTATAGCAAAAAGTCGCAGTTATCTTAACACTTTTCATGTTACCATTGTTAGTAGTCTTTCTATCGCCCGTCGCACTTGTGCTGATTTGAGGGTCTGTTTTGACTAAAGTCGCTGTTATCTGAACACTTTTCATGTTAAAGTTGCAAGTAGTCTCTCCAGTATCTGCCGCATTTGTTTGCTTATAGGCGTCAGTTTTGGCCAGAAGTCGCTGTCACCATAACACCTTCTATGTTTCCATTGTTAGTAGTCTTCCTAGCACCCGTCGCACTTGTGTTGCTTTAAGTGTCCGTTTTGGCCAAAAGTCGCTGTTATCTGAACCCTTTCGTGTTTTCATTGTAAATCGTCTTTCCTGCGCCTGCAGTCCTTATGCTTTTAAGTGTCAGTTATGGCCCAAGTCACTGTTATCCGAACATTTTTCCTGTTACCGTTGTTTATAGTGTTTATGTGTCAGTTATGGTAAAAAAATGGCTCTTATCTGCACACTTTTCATGTGCCAATTGTAAGTAGTCTTTCCAGCACCCGCCGCACTTGTGTGCCTTTGAGTGTTAGTTATGACCAAAAGTCGCGTTTATCTGAATACTTTCGATGTTAACGTTGATAGTAGTGTTTAGGGCCATCACTGCACTTCTGGGTTGTGTGTGTGTTGATTTGACAGTCATTTATAGCCGAATATCGCTGTTATCTGAACACTTCCCATGTTACCGTTGTTAGTAGTGCTTACAGCCCTCACCGTATTCCTGTCGTGTTAAGCGTCTGTTAGTTCCATAAGTGGCTTTCATTTGCAAACTTTTCATGTTCCCATTGTTATTTGTTTCCCAGCACCCACCGCACATGTGTGCCTTTAGGTGTCGGTTATGGCTATAAGAAGCTGTTATCTTGACACTTTTCCTGCTACCATTGCTAGTAGTCTTCTAGGCGTCAGTTTTGGCCAGAAGTCGCTGTTACCATAACACCTTTTATGTTACCATTGTTAGTAGTCTTCCTAGCACCCGTCGCACTTGTGTTGCTTTAAGTGTCCGTTTTGGCCAAAAGTCGCTGCTATCTGAACCCTTTCGTGTTGTCATCGTATATAGTCTTTCCTGCGCCCGCAGTCCTTATGCTTTTGAGTGTCAGTTATGGCCCAAGTCACTGTTATCCGAACATTTTTCCTGTTACCGTTGTTTATAGTGTTTATGTGTCAGTTATGGTCAAAAAATAGTTGTTATCTGCACACTTTTCATGTGCCAATTGTAAGTAGTCTTTCCAGCACCCTTGTGTGCTGGAGTGTTAAGGCACTTGTGTGCCTTTGAGTGTTAGTTATGACCAAAAGTCGCGTTTTTCTGAATACTTTTGATGTTACCGTTGATAGTAGTGTTCAGGGCCCTCACTGCACTCCTGTGGTTGTGTGAGTGTTAATTTGACATTCATTTATGGCCGAATATCGCTGTTATCTGAACACTTCTCATGTTACAGTTGTTAGTAGTGCTTACGGCCCTCACCGTACTCCTGTGGTGTTAAGCGTCTGTTAGTTCCAAAAGTGGCTTTCATTTGCAAACTTTTCATGTTCCCATTGTTATTAGTTTTCCCAGCACCCACCGCACATGTGTGCCTTTAGGTGTCAGTTATGACTAAAAGTAGCTGTTATCTTGACACTTTTCCTGCTACCATTGTTAGTAGTCCTTCTTGTCCCCGACGCACTTGATTTGCTTTAGGAGTCAGTTTCAGCCATATGTCGCTGTCATCTGAACCCTTATCATGTTCCCATTGTTAGCAGTGTTTATAGCACCCGCCGCTCTTGTGTGGTTTCAAATGTCAGTTATGGTCAAATGTCGCTATTATCTTAACTTTTTTTCATGTTACCATTGTTAGTATTCTTTCTAGCCCCCGTTGAACTTGTGTGCTTTTTAGAGCCTGTTTTAGCCAAAAATCGCGTTTATCCAAACACTTATCATGTTCCCGTTATTAGTAGTGTTTAATGCACCCGCCGCACTTGTATGGTTTTAAGTATGTATTATAGCCATGAATAGCTGTTGTGTGCTTGTAGGTAAAAGCACATGTGTGCTTTTAGGTGTCAGTTATGGTCTAAAGTCGCTGTTATCTGAACACTTAGCATGTTACCGTTTTTGCTGGCCTTGTTAGCACACAGTGCAGTTGCATTGATTACAGTGTAAGTTTATGACAGAAAATTGTTTAGATAACCGCGACATTTGGCAATAACTGACACTTGAAGCAAAACAAGTGTGACGGATGCTAGAAAGACCACTACCAAGGTGAGAGGAAAAGTGTAAAGATAACGCGACTTCTGGCAATAACTGACACTCAAAGGCACACAAGTGCGGCGGGTGCTGGAAAGACTACTTGCAATGGAAATATGAAAAGTTTGCAGATAAAAGCTACTTTTGACCAAAAATAACACCTTAATAAACACTGGTGCGACGGGTGCTAGAAAGACAACTAACAATGGTAACATGAAAAGTGTTATGATAACAGTGCCTTTTGACTAGAACTGACATTTGAAACCGTAAAAGTGCGCCGGGTGCAATACAAAACAACATCCATTGGTAACTAGAAAATTGTTCAGATAACATCTACATATGGCTATAAATGACACCTGAAGCAAAAAAAGTGCGACGGGTGCTAGAAACACTACTACCAAGGTAAGATAAAAAATGTACAGATAACGCGACTTTTGGATATAACTGACACTAGAAAGCAAACAAGTGCGACGGTTGCAAGAAAGACGACTCACAATACTAAAATGAAAAGTGATGAGGTAACCGCAACTTTTGACCAAAACTGACGCTTAAAAGCACACAAGTGCGGCGGATGTTGGAAAGACTACTTGCAATGGTAACATGAAAATTGTCCAGATAACAGCTACTTTTATTCGTAACGGACACTCAAAACCATACAAATGCGACAGGTGCTAATAACCTTGCACACAATTGTAACATGAAAAGGTTCTCATAACAGCGACTAATAGCCATAACTGACACCTAAAGCAACACAAGTGCAACAGTTGCTAGTAAGACTTTTAACAATGTTATTATGGAAAGTGTTAAGATAACGCGACTTTTGGCCATAACTGACACTCAAAGGCACACGAGTGCGGCGGGTGCTGGATAGACTACTCAAAATGAGAATATGAAATGTGTGCGGATAACAGCTACTTTTGGATATAACTGACACCTAAGCCCACAGGAGTGCGGTGAGGGCCCTAAACACTATTAACAACGGTATAAGGGAAAGTTTTATGATAACAGCTACTTATGGACATAACAGACACAAAAAAAACACAGTGATGCGGTGAGGGCTATAAGCCCCAACAAACAACGGTGAGAGACAAAATGTTCGAATGACAGCGATTTTGGTCATACCTGACACAGAGAGCAGACAAGTGTATCAGGTGCTGGGTAGACAACTTGCAATGGTAACACGAAAAGTGTGCAGAAAACAGCTATTTTGAGCCATAACTGACACTTAAAACTACACAATTGCGGTGGGTGCTATAAACACTACTAATAATGGTAACATGAAAAGTAATCAGATAACAGCGACTTTGACCCGAACTGGCACCATAATCAAGACAAGTTCGACAGGTGCTAGATAGACTACTATCAATGGTAACTTGAGAAGTACGAAGATACCAGCGACTCTTGGTCAAAACTAACTTGCAAAGCAACACAAGTGCGACAGGTGATAGCAAGACTACCATTTATGGTATCATGAAAGTTTTATGATAAGAGCAACATTTAGCTATAACTGACAATTAAAACCGGACAGGTGCACCGGGTGCTATAAACACACTTAACAAGCATAACTAGAAAAGTGTTCAGATAACAGCGACTAATGGTCGGAACTAACAATTAAAGCAAAACAAGTGCTACGGGTGCTAGAAAGGCTACTATCACTGGTAACAGGAAAAATGTTGAGATAGCAGCGACTTTTGTCCATACTGACACATAAAGGCACACAAGTGCGGCGGGTGCCGCGAAGACTACTTACACTGGTAACATAAAAAGTGTGCACATTACAGCTATTCTTGGCCATAACTGACACAAAAAAACACATGAGTGCGTTGAGGACTATAAACACTACAAACAACGGTAACAGGAAAAAATTTCAGATAACAGCGACTTATGCCATACCTGACACATAAAACAACTCAGGTGCGGTGGGTGCAGGGCAGATAACTAACAATGGTAACACGAAGAGTGTTAAGAAAACAGCGGTTTTGACCAAAACTGACACCTAAAAGCGCAAGTGCTACGGGTGCTTGCAAAACAGCGAATTTGGTCATAACTGAAACATAAAAGAACACAAGTGCGGTGGGTGCTGGTAACACCACAAACAATGGTAACATGAAAAGTGTGCAAATAACAGCTTTTTTTGGCCATTACTGACACTCAAAACCGCACAAGTGCGGTGGGTGCTATGAACACTACTAAAAATAGTTACATGAAATGTTATCAGATAACAGCGACTGTTGACCAAAGCTGACACCTTAATCAACACAGGCGCGACATGTGATAGAAAGACCACTAACAATGATGCCATGAAAAGTATTAAGATGAATGCGACCTCAGGCTAAGACTGACAATGAAAAGCACAAGTGCGACGGGTGCTGGGAAGACAACTTACAATGGAAATTGGAAAGTGTTAAGATAACAGCGATTTTGACCAAAACTGTCACATGACAGCACAAGTGCGGCGGGTGCCGGAAAGACTACTTACACTGGTAACATAAAAAGTATGCACATAACAGCTATTCTTGGCCATAACTGACACAAAAAAAAACACGAGTGCGGTGAGGACTGTAAACACTATAAACAATGGTAAAAGGAAAAAA
Source organism: Gammarus roeselii (assembly GCA_016164225.1). NCBI lineage: Eukaryota > Metazoa > Arthropoda > Malacostraca > Amphipoda > Gammaridae > Gammarus > Gammarus roeselii. Next base: position 14,143 of record SDVV010005256.1, on the reverse strand, counting down.
ATTCAGATAACAGCGACTTATGCCATACCTGACACATAAAAGAGCTCAGGTGCGGTGGGTGTAGGGGAGAAAACTTACAATGGTAACACAAAGAGTGTTGTGATAACAGCGGTTTTGACCAAAACTGACACTTAAAGCTACACAAGTGCGACGGGTGCTAGCTAAAAAGCGAACTTGCCCATAACTGACATATTAACACACAAGTGCGGTGGGTGCTGGCGAGACCACAAACAATGGTAACATGAAAAGTGTGCAGATAACAGCTATTTTTGGCCAATACTGACACTTAAAACCACACAAGTGCGGTGGGTGCTATGAACACTACTAACGATGGTTACATTAAAAGTAATCAGATAACAGCGACTGTTGACCAAAGCTGACACCTTAATCAACACAAGTGCGACGAGTGATAGAAAGACTACTAACAATGATAACATGAAAAGTATTAGGATGAAGGCGACCTCTGGCTATGACTGACACTTAAAAGCACAAGTGCGGTGGGTGCTGAAAAAAACTACTTACAATGGTAACACAAAACGTGTTAAGATAACAGCGACTTTTGACCAAATCTGACACCTAAATTATCACGAGTGCGACTTGTGCTAGAAAGACTACTAACAAAACTAACAGGAAAAGTTTGAGGATAACAGCGACTTCTAGTCAAATATGCCACTTGAAGGCGCACAAGTGCTGCGGGTGCTAAAAAGACAACTTACAATGGAAACAAGAAAAGTTTTGCAGATGCCAGATTTTTTTGGTCATAACGGACACCTAAAGCAACACAAGTGCGATAAGTGATAGAAAACTACTATCAATGGTATCATGAAACATGTTCAGACAACTGCGACCTAAGCCATAACTGACACTTAAAAGCACACAAGTGCATTGGGTGCTGGGAAGGCAACTTACAATGGTCAACCAAGAATAGTGCAGAAAACAGCTATTTTTGCCCATAACTCACACTTAAAATCACACAAGTGCGGCGGGTGCTATAACACTACTAATGATGATAACATGAAAAGTAATCAGATAACAGCGACTTTTGACCGGAACTGACATTATATCAAACCCAAGTGCAGCAGGTGCTAGAAAGACTACTACCAATGGAAACTTGAGAAGTATTAACATACCAGCGGCTCTTGTATGAACTGACGCTTGAAGCAACACAAGTGCGACGGGTGATAGAAAGACTACTATCAGTGGTATCATGAAAAGTGTTAAGATAACAGCGACTCCTGGCCAAAACTAACACTTAAAGCATAACAAGTGCGTCGGGTGCTAAAAAGGCTAATAACAATGGTACCAGAAAATGTGTTAGGATAACTGCGTCTTTTGACTATAACTGACACATAAAGGCACACAAGTACGACGGGTGCTGGAAAGAATACTTCCAATGGGAACATGAAAATTGTGCAGATAACAGCTATTTATGGCCCTAAATGACACATAAAACCACAGGAGTGCGGTGAGGGCTGTAAACACTACAAACAAGTGTAACAGGAAATATGTCCAGATAACTGACACTTATAAGCACACAAGTGCGGTGGGTGCTGGGAAGACAACTTAAAAAAGGTAAAACAAAAAGTGTTAACATAAAAGTAGATTTTGACCAAAACTGTCACTTGTAAGCACAAATGCGGCGGGTACTGGGAAGACTTCTTGCACTGGTAACAAAAAGTGTCAGGATAACAGCAACTTCTGGTCAAAAGTGACACCTAAATCAACACAAATGCGACGGGTGCTAGAAAGACTATTAACAATTGTAACATGAACATATTTAAGGTAACAGCGACTTTTGACCAAAACTGGCGTTCAAAATACACATGGGCTGCAGGAGCTGGAAAGACTACTTACAGTACAATGGTAACAAGACAAGTTTGCAGATAACCGACACTTTTAGCCATAACGGACACCTAAAGCCATACAAGTGCGGTGGGTGCTGTAAGTACTACTTACAATGGTAAACTGAAAAGTGTTCATATAACAGCGACTTTTGGTCAAACCTGAGCACTTGAAGCAACACACGTGCGATGGGTGCTATAAACACTACTAACAATGGTAACATGAAAAGTGTTCAGATAACAGCGACTTTGGGCCAAAACTAACACCTAAACAACACAAGTGCGACGGGTGATAGAAAGGCTACTACCAATGGTATCATGAAAAGTGTTAAGATAACAGCAACTTTCACCTATAACTGACATTCAAAACCATACAAGTGCGACGGGGGCTATAAACACTACTAACAATGACAACACGAAAAGTGTTCAGATAACAGCGAATTTTTTGGTAAAAACCAACACGTATAGCAACACAAGTGCGACGGGTGCTTGAAAGACTAGTAACAATCGTAACATGAAAAGTGTTAGGATAACAGCAATTGTTGACCATAACTGACATTCAAAATCATAGAAGTGCTTCGTGTGCTATAAACACTACTAACAATGGTTACATGAAAAGTGTTCAGATAACAGCGAAATTTAGCTATAACTGACATTTAAATCAGAACAAGTTCGACGGGTGAGAGAAAGACTACTAATTCTGGTAACATGAGAAGTGTTAAGATAGCAGCGACTTTTCACCATAACTGACGTTTAAAACTATACAAGTGCGGTGGGTGCTATACGCACTACTAACAATGGTAACAGGAAAAGTGTTTTGATAACAGCGACATTTGGCCAAAACTGACACTTAAATCAACACAAATGCGACGGATGCTGGAAATTCTTCTTTTAATGATTACACATTTCTCAAAAGTATCAGCGATTTTTGGTCCAACTCACACTTAGGTCAACACAAGTGCGCCCGGTGCTAACAAGACTACTAACAATGGGCACATGAAAAGTGTTATAGTAACAGCGACTTTTGGCCAAAACTGACGCTTAGAAGCACATAGATGAGTCGGATGCTGAAGAGACTACTTTAAAATGCGTCGGATGCTGGAGAGATGCGTGTAGTCTCTCCAGATGCGTCGGATGCTGGAGGGACTACATTAAAATTGTGCACGACACAGCTACTCTTTTCCTGAACGAATACCTTAAACCATACAAGTGCGGCGGGTGCTATGAACAATATTAACAATGGTTACGTGATAAGTGTTCAGATACCATTGACTTTTGGCCATAACTGACACTTGAAGCAAAACAAGTGCGACGGCTGCTAGAAAGACTACTAAGAATGGTAACATGAAAAGTATTAAGATAACAGTGACTTTTGGCCATTAAAGCCATTTAAAACCATACAGGTGCGGCGAGTGCTATGAAAACTATCAACAATGGTAACATGAAATGTGTCCAGATAACAGCAAAATTTGGCTACAACGAACACTTAAAGCAAAACAAGTGCTACGGGTGCTAGAAAGTCTTTTGACTGGGAACAGGAAAAGTGTCAAGATAATAGCGCCTTTTGACCATAAATTACATTGAGAGTCACACATGTGCGACGGGTGCTGGTAAGACTACTTACAATGGGCAGATGAAAAGGGTGCAGATAACAGCTACTTATGACTATGACTGACACCCAAACCCAAAGGAGTACGATGAGGACTATAAAAACAACTAACAACGGTACCATGAAAAGTGTCCAGGTAACCGCGACTTTAGCCATTACTGACACTTAAAAGCCCACAAGTGCGATGGTTGCTGGGAAGACAACCTACAATGTTGACATGAAAGGTGTGCAGATAACAGCTACTCTTGGCTATAACTGACACTTAAATCTACACAAGTGCGGCAGGTGCTATAAACACTACTAACGATGGTAATATGAAATGTAATCAGTTAACAGCGACTTTTGATCAAAACTGACACCTTAATAAACACAAGTGCGACAGGTGCTAGGAAAACTACTAACAATGATACCATGAAAGGTGTTATGGTAACAGCGACCTTTGGCCAAATATGACGTCTATAAGCAAACAGATGCCTCGGATACTGGAGAGACTACTTTCAATGGTTACATGAAAAGTGTGCAGATAACAGCTACTTTTGGTCATAACGGACACTCAAAACCATACAGATGCGGTGGGTGCTGTTAACACCCCTAACAATTGTAACATGAAAAGTTTTCAGATAACAGCGACTTTTAGTCATTACGGACCCTTAAATCAACACAAGTGCGACGGGCGCTAGAAAGACTACTAACAATGGTAACATGAAAAGCGCTTCGGTTGCTATGCAAACAACACCTAATAGTAACATGAAAAGGGTTCAGATAACAGCGACATTAAGCTATAGCAGATACTTAAAGCAAAACAAGTGAGCCGGGTGCTAGAAAGACCACTACCATGGTAAGAGGAAAAGTGTTAACATAACGCGACTTGTGACCATAACTCTTCCTCAAGGGCACACAAGTGCGGCGGGTGCTGGAAAGACCACTCAAAATGGGAAGATGAAGAGTGTGCAGATAACCGCTGCTTGTGACCATAACAGACACCTAAACCCACAGGAGTGCAGTGAGGGCCCTAAACACTACTATCAACGGTAACATCAAAAGTATTCAGAACACGCGACTTTTGGTCATAACTAACACTCAAAGGCACAAAGTGCGGCGGGTGCTGCATGATAAGTGTTCAGATGACAGCGACATATGGCTAAAATTGACTCCTAGAGCAAATCATGTGCGTCGGGTACAAGAAGGACTACTAGCAATGGTAGCAGGAAAAGTGTTATGATAACAGCTACTTTTAGCCATACCTGACACCTAAAGGAACACATGTGCGGTGGGTGCTGGAAAAACTAAAAACAATGGGAACATGAAAAGTTTGCAGATGAAAGCTACTTTTGGAACTAACAGACGCTTAAAACCACAGGAGTACGGTGAGGGCTGTAAGCACTACTAACAGCGGTAATATGAGAAGTGTTCAGATAACAGCGATATTCGGCTAAAAATGACAGTCAAATTAACACAAGTGCGACAGGTTCTAGAAAGACTACTATCAATGGTATCATGAAAAGTGTTAAGGTAACAGCGACTTTTGACCAAAACTGACACCTAGAAGCACAAGTGCGGTGTGTGCTGGAAAGACTGTTTACAAACATAAAAGAGGATAAGATACCAGCGATTTTGGGCCAAAACTGACAGTGAGTTCAACTGAAGTGCGACGGGTGCTAGCAAGACTACTAACAATGGTCACAGAGAAGTGTTATGGTACCAGCGACTTTTGGCCAGAACTGACGCTCAAAAAAACACAGATCCGGCGGATGCTGGAGTGACTACTTTCAATTGTAACATTATAATTGTGCAGATAACAGCTACGTTGGGCATAACTGTCACTCAAAACCACAGGAGTATGATGAGTGCTATAAATACTATTAACAATGGTGGGATGAAAAGTGTTCAGATAACGGCGTCTTTTGTTCGTTACGGATACTTTGATCAATGCAACTGCACTGTGCGCTGAAAAGACTATCAACAACAGTGACATGCAAAGTGCTCAAATATCAGCGACTTATGACCATAACTGCACCTAAAAGCACACATGTGCGGTGGGTGCTGAAAAAACAACCTACTATGGTAACCTGAAAAGTGCGCAGATAACAGCTATTATTGGCTATAATGGATACGTTAAATCAAACAAGTGCGGCTGGTACTATAAACACTACTAACAATGGTAACATGATAAGTGTTCAGATAACAACGACTTTTGGCTAAAACTGACGCTTAAAAGGATCTATGTGCGGCGGGTGCTGGAAAGACTACTTGCTGTATTATTATGAAAAGTGTGCAAGTAACAGCTACTTTTTGTCATAACGGACCCCAAAAACCATACAAGTGCAGCGGGTGCTATAAACACTACTAAAATGGTAACATGATAAGTGTTCAGATAAGAGGGACTTGTGGCTAAAATTGACACTAAAAGCAATACAAGGGCGACGGATGTCAGAAAGACTACTAATAATGGTAACATGGAAAGTGTTGAGATCGCAGCAACTTTTGTCCAAACGTACACTTAAATCAATGCATATGCGACAGGTGCTATAAATACTACTTACAATGGTAACACGAAAAATGTTCAGATGACAGCAAGTTTTGACCAAAAATGACACCTTAATCAACACAAGTGCAACGGGTGCAAGGAGGACAACAAACAATGGTAACATGAAAAGTGTTAAGCTAACAGCGACTTTTGACAATAACAGACATTTAAAACCATACAAGTGCATCGGGTGTTTTAAATATCACTAACAATGGTAACATGAAACGTGTCCAGATAACAGCGATATTTAGCTAGAACTGACACTTCATTTAAAGCAAGTGCGACGGGTGCTAGAAAGACTATTATTAATGGTTAAATGTAAAGTGTTAAGGTAACAGAGACTTTTGACCAAAACTGACGTTTAGAAGCGCACAAGTGAGGCAGCTGCGGGATAGACTTCGTTCAAAGGTAATAAAAAAAGGTTAAGATAACAGCAAGTGCGACGGGTGCTAGCAAGTGCGACGGGTGCTAGCAAGACTGCTTTCAATGGTAACATGAAAAGTGTTATGGTAACAGCGACTTATGGTCAAAACTGACACTTTAATCAATGCAACTGCACTGTGTGCTAAAAAGACTATCATAAACGGAAACATGCAAACTGTTCAGATAACAGCGACTTAAGACCATAACTGACACCTAAAAGCACATGTGCGGTGGGTGCTATGAACACTACTAACAACAGTAACACGAAAAACTATCAGATAACCGCGACTATTGACCAAAGCTGACACCTTAATCAACACAGGCGCGACATGTGATAGAAAGACCACTAACAATGATGCCATGAAAAGTATTAAGATGAATGCGACCTCTGGCTAAGACTGACACCTAGAAGCACAAGTGCGATGGGTGCTGGGAAGAAAACTTTACAATGGAATTCGGAAAGTGTTGAGATAACAGCGATTTTGACCAAAACTGTCACTTGAAAGCACAAGTGCGGCGGATGCTGGAAAGACTTCTTACACTGGTAACAAAAAGTGTTAAGATAACAGCGACTTTTGGTCATAACTAACACCTAAATCAACACAAGTGTGACGGTTGCTAGAAAGACTATTAACAATTGTAACATGGAAAGTGTTAAGATAACAGCGAATTTTGGCTATAACTGACATTTAAAACCATAAAGTGCGGCGGGTGCTATAAACATTACTAACGATGATAACATAAAAAGTGTTCAGATAACAGCGACATTTGACTAAAACTGACACATAAAGCAAAACACGTGCGGCCGGTGCTATAAACACTATTAACAATAGTAAGATGATAAGTGTTCAGATATGTACGACTTTTGGGCAAAACTGAGCCCATAAAACAACCCAAGAGCGACGGGTGCTAGAAATACTTCTAACAACGGAAACAGGAAAAAAATATCAAGATGATGGCGACTTTGGGCATAACTGACATTTGAAACTATACAAGTACGCCAGCTGATATAAACACTACTAACAATGGTAAATTGTAAAGGGTTTAGATAACAGCGGCTTATGATCATAACTGACATTTAAAGCATACGAGTGCGCCGGGTGCTATAAACTCTACTAACAATGGCAACATGAAAAGAGTTCAGATAACAGCGAACTTTTGTCTGAAACTAACACGTATAGCATCACTTGTGCGACGGGTGCTTGGAAGACTGCTAACAATGGTAACAATAAAAGTGTAAGGATAACAGCAACCTGTAACCATAACTGACATTTGAAACCATACAACTAACAATAGTTTCATGAAAAGTGTTCAGATAACAGCGACATTTAACTATAACTTACACCTAAAGCAAAGCAAGTACGACGGGTGATAGAGATACTACTAACTCCGGTAACATGAAAAGTGTTATGATAGCAGTGACTTTTGGCCATAACTGACGGTAAAAACTATACAAGTGCGGCGGGTGCTATAAGCACTACTAACAATGGTAACTGGAAAAGTGTTCAGATAACCGCGAAATTTGACCAAAACTGACACTTAAAGCTACACAAGTGCGACGGGTGCTAGCAAAACATTGAACTTGCCCATAACTGACATATTAAAGCACACAAGTGCGGTGGGTGCTGGTGAGACCGCAAACAATGGTAACATGAAAAGTGTCCAGATAACAGCTATTTTTGGCCAATACTGACACTTAAAACCACACAAGTGTGGTGGGTGCTATGAACACTACTAACAATAGTTACATAAAAAGTGATCAGATAACAGCGACTGTTGACCAAAGCTGACTAAGGTGTCAGCTTTGGTCAACAGTCGCTGTTATCTGATACAAGTGCGACGAGTGATAGAAGGACTACTAACAATGATAACATGAAAAGTATTAGGATGAAGGCGACCTCTGGCTATGACTGACACTTAAAAGCACAAGTGCGGCGGGTGCTGGAAAAACTACTTACAATGGTAACACAAAAGATGTTAAGATAACAGCGACTTTTGACCAAATCTGACACCTAAATCATCACGAGTGCGACTTGTGCTAGAAAGACTACTAACAAAAGTAACAGGAAAAGTGTGAGGATAACAGCGACTTTAGTCATAAATGATCATGTTCTCATTGTTAGCAGTGTTTATAGCACATGCCGCACTTGTGTGGTTTCAAATGTCAGTTATGGTCAAATGTCGCTAATATCTTAACTTTTTTCAGGTTATCATTGTTAGTAGTCTATCTAGCCCCCATTGAACTCGTGTGCTTTTGAGCGCCTGTTTTAACCAAAAATCGCTGTTATCCAAACGCTTATCATGTTCCCGTTATTAGCAGTGTTTAATGCACCCGCCGCACTTGTATGGTTTTAAGTATGTATTATAGTTATGAATGCTGTTGTGTGCTTATGGGTAAAAGCACATGTGTGCTTTAAGGTGTCAGTTATGGTCTGAAGTCGCTGTTATCTGAACACTTAGCATGTTTCCGTTGTTGCTGGCCTTGTTAACACACAGTGCAGTTGCATTGAATGCAGTGTAATCTTTTGACAGAAGTCGTCGTTAGCTGAACACTCTCCACCTTCCCATTGTTAGTAGTGTTTATTGCATTCATCGTACCCCTGAGGTTTGAAGTGTCAGTTATAGGCACAAGTAGCTGTTATATGCAAACTTCTAATTTTCCCATATTAGTAGTCGTTCCAGCATCTGCAGCACCTGTATGCCTTTAAGTGTCTGTTATAGCAAAAAGTCGCAGTTATCTTAACACTTTTCATGTTACCATTGTTAGTAGCCTTTCCAGCACCCGCCGCACGTGTGTGCCTTTGAGTGTTAGTTATGACCATAAGTCGCGTTTTTCTGAATACTTTTGATGTTACCGTTGATAGTAGTGTTTAGAGCCCTCACTGCACTCCTGTGGTTTAAGGTGTCTGTTATGGCCACAAGCAGCGGTTATCTGCACACTCTTATCTTTCCATTTTTGAGTGGTCTTTGCAGCACCCGCCGCACTTGTGTGCCCTTGAGGGTGAGTTATGGTCACAAGTCGCGTTATCATAACACTTTTCCTCCTACCTTGGTAGTAGTCTTTCTAGCACCCGGCGCACTTGTTTTGCTTTAAGTGTCTGCTATAGCCTAATGTCTCTGTTATCTGAACACTTTTCATGTTACTATTAGGTGTTGTTTTCATAGCAACCGACGCTCTTTTCATGTTACCATTGTTAGTAGTCTCTCCAGCGCCGGTCGCACTTGTGTTGATTTAGGGGTTCGTTATGGCTAAAAGTCGCTGTTATCTGAACACTTGTCAGGTAACCATAGTTAGTAGTGTTTATAGCACACGCCGCACTTTTAGGATTTTCAATGTCAGTTATGGTCAAAAATTGCTGTTATCCTAACACTTTCCATGTTACCATTGTTACTAGTCTTTCAAGCACCCGTCGCACTTGTGTTGCTCTACGTGTTGGTTTTGACTAAAAATTCACTGTTATCTGAACACTTTTCGTGTTGCCATTGTTAGCAGTGTTTATAGCCCCCGTCGCACTTGTATGGTTTTGAATGTCAGTTATTGGTAAAAGTTGCTGTTATCTTAACACTTTTCAAGATACCATTGGTAGTAGCCTTTCTATAACCCGTCGCACTGGTGTTGTTTTTGGTGTTAGTTTTGGCCAAAAGTCGCTGTTATCTGAACACTTTTCGTGTTACCATTGTTAGTAGTGTTTATAGCAGCCGGCGTACTTGTATGGTTTTACATGTCAGTTATGACCATAGGTCGCTGTTTTCTTGACTTTTTTCATATTACCATTGTCAGTAGGATTTCTAGCACCCTTCGCACGTGTGTTGCTTCAAGTGCTCAGTTATGACCAAAAGTCGCTGTTATATGAACACTTTTCAGGTTACCATTGTAAGTAGTGCCTACAGCACCCACCGCACTTGTATGGCTTTTGGTGTCCGATATGGCTGAAAGTGTCGGTTATCTGCAAACTTGTCTTGTTACCATTGTAAGTAGTCTTTCCAGCTCCCGCAGCTCATGTGTGTTTTGAACGCCAGTTCTGGTCAAAAGTCGCTGTTACCTTAAAAATGTTCATGTCTTTCTAGCACCCGTCGTATTTTTGTTGATTTAGGTGTGACTTTTGACCATATGTCGCTGTTATCTTAACACTTTTTGTTACCAGTGTAAGAAATCTTCCCAGCACTCGCCGCACATCAGTTATCTGGACATCTCTCCTGTTACACTTGTTTGTTGTGTTTACAGCCCTCACCGCACTCCTGGGGTTTGATATGTCAGTTAGGGCCAAAAATAGCTGTTATCTGCACACTTTTCATGTTCCCATTGGAAGTATTCTTTCCAGAACCCGTCGTACTTGTGTGCCTTTATGTGTCAGTTATATTCAAGAGACGCAGTTATCCTAACACATATTCTGGTACCATTTTTAGTAGCGTTTTTAGCACCCGACGCACTTGTTATGCTTTAAGTGTTAGTTTTGGCCAGGAGTCGCTGTTATCCTAACACTTTTCATGATACCACTGATAGTTGTCTTTCTATCACCCGTCGCACTTGTGTTGCTTTAAGTGTCAGTTTATACAAGAGTCGTTGGTATGTTAATACTTCTCAAGTTTCCATTGTTAGTAGTCTTTCTAGCACCCGCCGCACTTGTGTTAGATAAAATGTCAGTTCGGGTCAAAAGTCGCTATTATCTGATTACTTTTCATATTATCATTATTAGTAGTGTTATAGCACCCGCCGCACTTGTGTGATTTTAGGTGTGAGTTATGGTCAAAAATAGCTGTTTTACTGCACTATTTTTGGTTAACCATTGTAAGTTGCATTCCTAGCACCCGATGCACTTGTGTGCTTTTAAGTGTCAGTTATGGCATAAGTCGCTGTTGTCTGAACATTTTTTCATGATACCATTGATAGTAGTCTTTCTATCACTTATCGCACTTGTGTTGTTTTAGGTGTCCGTTATGGCCAAAAAAAGCTAGTATCTGCAAACTTTTCTTGTTACAATTGTAAGTTGTCTTATTAGCACCCGCAGCACTTGTGCGCCTTCAAGTGTCATTTATGACTAAAAGTCACTGTTATCCTCACACTTTTCCTGTTACTTTTGTTAGTAGTCATTCTAGCACAAGTCGCACTCGTGATAATTTAGGTGTCAGATTTGGTCAAAATTCGCTGTTATCTTTACACGTTTTGTGTTCCCATTGTTAGTAGTTTTTCCAGCACCCGCCGCACTTTTGCTTTTAAGTGTCAGTCATAGCCAGAGGTCGCCTTCATCCTAATACTTTTCATGATATCATAGTTAGTAGTCTTTCTATCACTCGTCGCACTTGTGTTGATTAAGGTGTCAGCTTTGGTCAACAGTCGCTGTTATCTAATTACTTTTTATGTAACCATTGATAGAATAGCACCCACCGCACTTGTGTGGTTTTAAGTGTCAGTATTGGCCAAAAATAGGTGTTATCTGCACACTTTTCATGTTACCATTGTTTGTGGTCACACCAGCACCCACCGCACTTGTGTGCTTTAATATGTCAGTTATGGGCAAGTTCGCTTTTTAGCTAGCACCCGTCGCACTTTAAGTGTCAGTTGCGCTTTAAGTGTCAGTTTTGGTCAAATTTCACTGTTATCTGAACACTTTTACTGGTACCATTGTTAGTAGTGCTTATAGCACCCGTCGCACTTTTATAGTTTTTAACGTCAGTTATGGCCAAAAGTCACTGCTATCATAACACTTTTCATGTTACCAGAGTTAGTAGTCTTTCTATCACCCGTTGTACTTGTTTTGCTTTAGGTGTAAGTTATAGTTAAATGTCTCTGTTATCTGAACACTTTTCATGTAACTATTGTTAGTTGTATAGTTTCAAATGTCAGTTATGGTTATAGGTTGCTGTTATCCTAACACTTATATTGTTACCATTGATAATAGTCTTTAAAGCACCCGTCGCACTAGTGACGGGTGCTTTAAAGACTAGAGTTCGCTGTTATCTGAACTATTTTCATGTTGCCATTGTTAGTAGTGCCTATAGCACCCTTGTATGCTTTAAATGTCCGTTATGATCCTAAGCCGCTGTTATCTAAGCCCTTTACCATTTACCATTGTTAGTAGTGTTTATATCAGCTGGCGTACTTGTATAGTTTTAAAATATCAGTTATGCCCATGATTCGCTATCATCTTAATTTTTTTTCCTGTTTCCGTTGTTAGAAGTGTTTCTAGCACCCGTCGCACTTGGGCTGCTTTTTGGGCTCAGGTTTGGCCAAAAGTCATAGTTATCTGAACACTTTTCATCTTACCAGTGTTAGTAGTGTTTTTAGCACCCGCCGCACTTGTTTAGCTTTAGGTGTCAGTTTTAGTCAAATGTCTCTGTTATCTGAACACTTTTTATGTTATCATTGTTAGTAATGTTTATAGCACCCGCCGCACTTGTATGGTGTTAAATGTCAGTTATAGCCAAAATTCGCTGTTATCGTAACACTTTTCATGTTACCATTGTTAATAGTCTTTCTAGCAACCGTCGCACTTGTGTTGATTTAAGTGTTAGTTATGACCAAAAGTCGCTGTTATCTTGGCACTTTTTGTTACCATTGTAAGTAGTCTTTCCAGCACCCGCCGCACTTGTGCTTTTAAGTGTCAGTTTTGGTCAAAATCGCTGTTATCTCAACAATTTTCGTGTTGCCATTTTAAATTGTCTTCCCTGCACCCACTGCACTTGAGTTGTTTTCAGTGTCAGGAATGGCCTAAGTCGCTGTTATCTGAACATTTTTCCTGTTACCGTTGTTTGTTGTCTTTACAGTCCACACCGCACTCATGTGTTTTTTTTTGTGTCAATTATGGCCAAAAATAGCTGTTATGGGCACAGTTATTATGTTACCAGTGTAAGTAGTCTTCCTAGAACCCGGCGCACTCATGTGCCTTTATGGGTCAGTTATGGCCGCAAGTCGCTGTTATCCTAACATTTTTACTGTTACCATTGTTAGTAGCCTTTCTAGCACCCGTCGCACATGTTTTGCTTTAAGGGAGAAGTGTTCAGATAACAGTGATATTCGGCTATAAATGACAGTAAAATTAACACACACACAACTACATGAGTGCAGTGAGGGCCCTAAACCCTACTATCAACGGTAACATCAAAAGTATTCAGAAAAACGCGACTTTTGGTCATAAATAACACTCAAAGGCACACAAGTGCGACGGGTGCTGGAAAGACTACTTACAATTGGCACATGAAAAGTGTGCAGATATGAGCTATTTTTTGACCATAACTGACACATAAACACTATAAACAACGGTAACAAAAAAAATGTTCCGATAACAGTGACTTGAGCCATAACTGACACTTAAAAGCACAAGGACTGCGGGCGCAGGAAATACTATTCACAATGGAAACACGAGAGGGTTCAGATAACAGCGACTTTTGGCCAAAACAGACACTTAAAGCAACACAAGTGCGACGGGTGCTAGGAAGACCACTAACAATGGTAACATATAAGGTGTTATGGTAACAGCGACTTTTGGCCAAAACTGACGCCTAGAAGCAAACAGATGCGGCTGATACTGGAGAGACTACTTGCAACGGTAACATGAAAAGTGTGCAGATAACAGCTACTTTTGGCCCTAACGGACACTCAAAACCATACAAATGCGGCAGGTGCTGTTAACACCCCTAACAATTGTAACATGAAAAGTGTTCAGATAACAGCGACTTTTAGCCAAAACAGACCCTCAAATCAACACAAGTGCGACGGGCGCTAGAAAGACTACTAACAATGGT
>SDVV010005255.1:0-19382 GCA_016164225.1 Gammarus roeselii | reverse complement strand
ATCGGTACGTACCATCGGTACGTACCATCGGTACGTACCATCGGTACGTACCATCGGTACGTACCATCGGTACGTACCATCGGTACGTACCATCGGTATGTACTACCGGTACTGACTATCGGTGCGTATCATCGGTACGTACTATCCCAGATAAAAATGCAACTACACAAAAAAAATGACGGGGAGTTAAATGCACGGTTCCAAGCACCACCCATTGTAAAAACATTGAAATAGAAATATTTCATGTTTATCGGACTTGACCATGCGTTAAATAGCCCTGCTTAAAGACCACTGCGAATTGGACCAGTTTTCAGATATGCTTACAAAATGATGTTCTAAATTTGATATTTTCATGAGGCAAATTGGTTTTGAAAATTCCTTAATGGGTTTCAAGAGTTTCTTTATTTATTGAACAGACTCAGTTTCATGTCTGTGGCTATTTAGGACACTTGCAGTTTTCACGGGCATAACATGAATTGGCTGAGCACGTGGGCAATATTCTTTGGATCATATATAATTCCTGATAGACAAACACAGCCAGTGTACGTTGCATTTACTTGATCACAACCAAACAAACAAGAGAAAACGAAATAGCGTTACAATTATTTTCAAGTCTGTTTTAATTGTCAATATAAAAACTTTTCTTTACGATAAAAGGAACGTGCGAAAATAATGTGTTAAACTAAAGAGTTACACGAAGCTTTTATTGCGAGCCGGTCACAATGCAAGGCGAGGGCTGACTACACACTAGTTGTTGACGATGGTAAAAGCTCTCAAGTTGGTGAAGATGTTTCACCGCAGCCTCACAGTTAGTTACTGCAGCGCTTCACCGTACGGTCGTGCCGTAGGTAAAGGCACCTGTCTCCCAGTTAGTTACTCCAGCGCTTTATCGTACGGTCGTGCTGTAGGTAAAGGCACCGCAGCCTCCCAGTTAGTTACTGCAGCCCTTTATTGTACGGTCCTGTCGTAGGTAAAGGCACCGGTCTGCCAGATAGTTACTGCAGCGCTTCACCGTACGGTCGTGCCGCAGGTAAAGGCACCAGTCTCCCAGTTAGTTACTGTAACGCTTTTCCGTACGGTCCTGCAGTAGGCACCGCAGCCTCCTAGTTAGTTAATACCGTGCTTCACCGTAAGGTCGTACCGTAGCTAAAGGCACCGCAGCCTCCAAGTTAGTTACTACCGTGCTTCACCATACAGTAGTACCGTAGGTAAAGACACCGCAGCCTCCTAGTTCAGCAACGCTTTACCGCACGGTCATACCGTAGGTAAAGGAATCACACCTTCAAGCGTAAAATACGGTTATAATGGGGGTAGTTGTATACCATGTGGTCATTTCATGATTAATACACGTAGGTTTTCCTAGCGGGTTAGTGACGCGCCTCAAGTTAGGTTAGGTTGGAAGATTCCAACAATACGTTCGTAACATGGCCATCAAATATTTTCAGCTCCACGCAACATAACTGGACACATCAGCAAGGAGCCACTACCACACGATATCGAACAGCACCAGGGTGGGCACCACCGTACACAGTTTGATGCTGTATCTTACTCCAAAAAGTAAGGACGAAAATAGTTTGACACGAAATATCTCCATAAGACAACAATTACCTTGGTACAATTACATGCAAGAACGCGCTCGCATTCTCAGTCACAGTTGGCAACCGTGGGAACGAGCTCCACCGCGCCAGGGATCGAAACCGATGCTGGCGCCGCAGTTTTGAGTTATTTTTCGACAGCTGTTCTAAGTAATGTTAGAAATACAAACATATTGTAACTCATCAAACGGATGGAATGTGACGACATTATTGTGTTTCTCATCGGCACACGTGTTAGTTCGTTCAGTAAAGGTTGGAATATAGCTGGAGGCTGCAAATATATGCAGTCACTAACACATAGTGGCAGTCACTAACACATAGTGGCAGCCTCTCGTTCCAGGCAGAGATGATTTGCAAGTTCAACATTACACAACGATCATAGTCGAAACGTAAACAATTGCGTGCCTATTGAAATTACTTCATGGAATCTCGTCGTTTTCGAACGAGAACTGGCCTACACGGATCGGCCTTCGTCTGGTCTGTTTTCGACTACTGACACCACTGAGCCCTACACCCGACTGAGAGCAGAGTCCAAGATTGACTGTTGCCTGACACAGATTCATTCCCTTAATAATATTTTGCCGCGCTCACGTCTGCTAGGACATTACATCTGCGGAAATCACTTTCTAAGAAATAAATCGCACCAGACGGATTGTTGCACTGGATTGTGTGTATCTAAGGGTGTCATATGAGAAGGATCACATTTCATGTCCGTTGCCTCTCTGAACATAATTTATTTCAATCATATCTTCAATCAGTTTACACGGATTTCTTAGATCAATCCCCGCAATGTTGTTCCGTTGACCATGTTAAGGAAAATTTGTTATTCCGTTGAGTTAATAATCGAGAAATTTGATAAATTGTTGGAGTAACGTGTTGGTGCAATTTGGATGACGTCATTGACGATAGACCATCTGGTGCTGGGAGTATAACATTGTATCGTAGTTTAGACATAGCGGAAATTAGCATTGGACATGTTGATTAAATAATTGAGGGAATTTAAGTCCAAACGAGTTTCTGCCAGTTTCCACGGTGGGTACAAAATTGGACAGAGCCCGTATGAGCTACCAGTTGGAGTTTGGAAGACGCAGTTATTTTGACAAGCTGTTGCTTCTCGAACGCACCTGTTCAACACAATGCGGGTGTGTCAGAGCAGTTGACTTATGGAATACTAAGTAAAATAGGATAAATTTAACAGGCCTGTAGCAGTATAATTTTCTAAACTTTGCTCTACACGTGAATATTTCAAATCTTTGCTGACCTCAGTGAAATTCATTTCCTGCCACTGTGTTGAGTACTGACCGTTGCCCACCACCTGTGCCAAGGGTCCTGTAACGGCGGGTTGTTCAATTCCCCATAGTAGCAGAGGGACACGTGACACGCCGGCCATTATGGCGTCCACCCATACAAAAGATCCCTCGGAACCAGGTCAAGCCCTGATTGACAGTGTCAAGGCAGCGTGGAAGCACGGGAACATTTGCTACATATAAATATGTAGGTCAAGGCAGAATATTGCTTCATGTCTCTTAGCTCATTTTCGAAATTGCATTTACCCAAAACGTGACAAAGATTTGTTGTCTATAAACACACATGAGCGTTTAGTGTAGCTGCATCATTGCCAAAACTGTTTTAATTGCACGCTTGTTTCCCTAAATGGGACACAAGATATGAGAAGAGTGTCGCTATGAAGGGAGGAGGATACAGCGACGCATTACCTTGCAAATAAATCATGCATAGTACATTCATTCTGTTTTGTTCGAGTATAAATGTTTGCAGTTCACTTAAATTCTTTGACGAAGATGCCCCCACCTTCAATGTTTCAGAGAGATGCTTACAACCTCGGAAACTAATCAACCCCAGCAGTTAATTACTTAGGTGTTTTTTCTGGTAAGGATTCCTATTGGCACGTATTGTGATGAGCACTGATTGGCACGCTGATCTGTCCGAGACTTCTTCCCGCTGCCTGTACAGCCTATAGGCCTCTAAGCTATGGAAGATTGTCATGGTTCAGTGCCCACGGGGGTTATTATCATTATTCAGTTTGATGGGCGATAAATGTCCGCTTATGTTGTCTAACAGGTACGGGCCTGCTACTGTTGTCTAACAGGTGCGGGCCCTGCTAGTTGTTGTCTAACAGGTGGGGGCCTGCTAGCTGTTGTCTAACAGGTGCAGATCTGCTACTGTTGTCTAACAGGTGGGGGCCTGCTAGCTGTTGTCTAACAGGTGCAGATCTGCTACTGTTGTCTAACAGTTGAGGGCCTGCTAGCTGTTGTCTAACAGGTGCAAATCTGCTACTGTTGTCTAACAGGTGGGGGCCTGCTAGCTGTTGTCAAACAGGTGGGGGCCTGCTAGCTGTTGTCTATCAGGTGCGGGCCTGCTAGTTGTTGTCTAACAGGTGGGGGCCTGCTAGCTGTTGTCTAACAGGTGCCGACCTGCTAGTTGTTGTCTAACAGGTGCGGGCCTGCTAGCTGTTGTCTAACAGGTGCGGGCCTGCTAGTTGTTGTCTAACAGGTTGGGGCCTGCTAGTTGTTGTCTAACAGGTACGGGCCTGCTACTGTTGTCTAACAGGTGCGGGCCTGCTAGTTGTTGTCTAACAGGTTGGGGCCTGCTAGTTGTTGTCTAACAGGTGCGGGCCTGCTAGTTGTTGTCTAACAGGTGCGGGCCTGCTAGCTGTTGTCTAACAGGTGTGGGCCTGCTAGTCACCATGGCCCTCAACCTTTATTTTACGAATCCTTTTGAACGGTCTTAGTGTCCTAAATATTTTGTAATAAACTCAATAGTCGTGGTGATTAGGTATTTTACAGATCGACTTCTAATTTACAACTTTTTATCTGACACTGACAAACATAATTATATTCTGCTTGTTATAACAAAAACTAGTTCCGAAGTCTGTATCCGATTACGTGTTAGTCGCGGTCTCTCTGAATTTATAACTACATTAAAATTAACATAAATATTAACATGCAAATCTGTCTAAAATTTAAAAAAAACTGGTCAAGACCTTCAAGTCCGCACTGGCTTTCTTACATACGTAATTTTTTTCCAAATTATTATATGAACTCTATATTACGTGTCTCTTTATTAAGTGGACCCTATATTACATTCCTTTTTATTAAGAGTGTCCTATATTACGGGCCTTTTTGTGAAGTAACCCCTTTATTACGTGCCTCTTTGTTAAGTAACCCCTATATTACGTGCCTCTTTGTTAAGTAACCCCTATATTACGTGCCTCTTTGTTAAGTAACCCCTATATTACGTGCCTCTTTGTTAAGAAGCCCCTATATTACGTGCCTCTTTGTTAAGTAACCTCTATATTACGGGCCTCGCTGTTAAGTAACCCCTATATTACAGCCTCTTTGTTAGGTAACCCCTATATTACGGGCCTCTTTGTTAAGTTACCCCTATATTACGTGCCTCTTTGTCAAGTAATCCCTATATTATGGTCCTCTTTGTTAAGTAACCTCTATATTACGGCCTCTTTGTTAGGTAACCCCAATATTACGGGCCTCCCTGTTAAGTAACCCCTATATTACGTGCCTCTCTGTTAAGAAACCCTTATATTACGGGCCTCTTTGTTAAGTAACCCCTATATTACGGGCCTCTTTGTTAAGTAACCCCTATAATACCGGCCCCCTTTGTTAAGTAACCCCTATATTACGGGCCTCTTTGTTAAGTAACCCTTATATTACGTGCCTCTTTGTTGAGTAACCCATATAATACCGGCCCCCTATGTTAATTCACCCCTATATTACTGGCCTCTTTGTTAAGTCACCCGTATATTACTTGCCTCTTTGTTAAGTAACTTCTATATTACGGGCCTCTTTGGTTAGTAACCCTTATATTACGTGCCTCTTTGTTAAGTAACCCCTATAATACCGGCCCCCTTTGTTAAGTAACCCCTATATTATGAGCCTCTTTGTTAAGTAACCCCTATGTTACGGGCATCTTTGTTAAGTTGTTATGATCAGCCTCCGCTAGCACATATATTTGGAAACATTGCTTACCGAACATTACAGCAAAGAACTGCATTGTGTACATTGTGTATGCCTGAGAAACTGTAGGTCTTAGGCCTGTTAACCCTAGCTTTAGTTACACGAAAAAAATCCTTGCCTTGCATATTTTCAGTTCCCCTCAAAAAGCAGTTGGTTTCAGTACATGGATTACAGGACGTAGGAGACGTTGACGAGTGGAGGGCCATTTGGCCATCCTGTTAAACTTGACAATTCAGCATTGTATGGACTAGATCCAAAACGTAGAAGGGTAGTGTTAGCTCAGGGGTATCGAAAATTGTAAGCAGAAGGATGGGAGGAGCATGTAAATTAGTTAACGGCCAAAGTTTATCAGTGTGCCAATGAGGTCAAGGTTTTAAGACACCACGCCTCTTTGGGGAGGAGCCCAAAAGAAGTGTGTTTCCCATATTGGAGGATCACTTCATACACGTAAACAAGGCCCTCCCATATTATTTCAGGGTGCAGATCTAAAGGGACGATCACAACTCATTCCATTAGCTGAGGCTTCGGGTGGAGGTGAGACTGATTTAGGACAGAGACTGATATTATAATCTCATATATATAGGCGTATGATATTGCCCTTCAGCGTGAATATGTGTTCCCTAGGTTGTTACTTAACTGTAATTCCTCAGTATTTATATCCCGTGTTTTGTATCTCCCTACAGAGTGGGTCTTCGCCTTTGCGTCGCCTTTGCGTTGCTTTTGCTTTGCTTTTCGTTATACGCTTACGCTCTACGCTTTACACTTACTACATTTCTGTTTGATGTTCATTTACACTTTTTTTCTGTTGTGTCCGTTATATTATAATCAATGTTTAGTGCTATAAGACCAGTTCAACTGTCGACATGTTACTTTGTTTTAATTCAAAATAATATTATAAAACCACAGTTTAATCGTTTGTACCATGCATTTATACTTGATCATATAAACCTAAATAAAAGTACATAACAAAGTAACCCCTATATTACGGGCCTCTTTGTTAAGTAACCCCTATATTACGGCCCTCTTTGTTAAGTAACCCCTATATTACGGGTCTCTTTGTTAAGTAACCCCTATATTACGGGCCTCTTTGTTAAGTAACCCCTATATTACGGGCCTCTTTGCTAAGCAACCCCTATATTACGGGCCTCTTTGTTAAGTAACCCCTATATTACGGGCCTCTTTGTCAAATAACCCCTATATTACGGGCCTCTTTGTTAAGTAACCCCTATATTACGGGCCTTTTTGTTAAGTAACCCCTATATTACGGGCATCTTTGTTAAGTAACCCCTATATTACGGGCCTCTTTGTCAAATAAACCCTATATTACGGGCCTCTTTGTTAAGTAACCCCTATATTACGGGCCTCTTTGTTAAGTAATCCCTATATTACGGGCCTCTTTGTTAAGTAACCCCTATATTACGGGCCTCTTTGTTAAGTAACCCCTATATTACGGGCCTCTTTGTTAAGTAACCCCTATATTACGGGCCTCTTTGTTAAGTAACCCCTATATTACGGAAATGAAATGACAACAGAATTTAAATGACATGACCTCCTGGAAACCAAATTTCCGATGATCATCAAATTTGATAAAAGTTGCAGGCGATTTCCCTGAAGCACATACCCATGAAGAAAATGCTCATCACAATAGTCTCAATTAGCATTGATACCGCAAGAAAATGGTCGGAATTTATTCAGAAAACGTCCTTCCTCTTAGAAGTAAGAAAACGCTCCAATTCGCCGCATTCATCCCTCCCCCATGACTCGCTAGCGATCGAGCAAGTTCCTTGGGTTACTCATTTTCTCAACTAAAATAACAATAAAATTGTTTTCAATCTTCTATTTTTGACTCACCCTGGCATGAATGAATAAAAAACAATTATGAACACGAGGTCATCTCAATTAATTTTTAGAATGAGAATGTTGTTAGTCAGGAGGCCATCCAGGCCGCATACACGCCGAATGTTCTATAATGTTGGTAGTCAAGGGTCTTTCAAGGCCGCATTTACGCCTAATGTTGGAGAATGTTGATAGTCAAGGAGCATTTAAGACGCATACATGCCTAATGTTGGAGAATGTTGTTAGTCAAGGGGCATTTAAGACGCATACATGCCTAATGTTGTAGAATGTGGTAAGTCAGGGACATTTAAGGCCGCATACACGCCTAATGTTGGAGAATGTTGTTAGTCAGGGACATTTAAGGCCGCATACACGCCTAATGTTGAATAATGTTGTTAGTCAAGGAGCATTTAAGGCCGCATACACGCCTTATTTTGTTAAATATTGTTAGTCAAGGGGCATTTGAGGCCGCATACACGCTTAATGTTGTAAACACATTTCACTTCCGCCACAAGCGTGGCCTATGGTGTTGTTGTCCGTGAACCGGGCGTCATCTTCATTGCTGTATGTGCCCAAATGATTTCCGTTCGCTTCAGATCAGCTTATTTGCTGCTCATAGGTTTTCTTATTGTAAATTACTTTGTCGGACTATACTACCCGACCTTCCAGCCAGCGCATGTCTTATGATATAGGGATGTTATTGACGACCGTCTATTTGCCGGAAATTGACATTGCCCAAGTATGGGGACATGACACCCCCCCCCCCTTCTTTCTAAGAAGAGTTATACCATACAACCGTGTTATACTGGACCGAACATTGGCCTCTATCATGGTCAGTTACATCATTTATATTTACCATGATATGTACGATTTATTTCCAGCTATGTATCGATCAACTGGGCGACGTTCTCTGACAGAACGTCTTGGTTGGTCTTTATTTGGTATTTCCTGAATTGGTTCATTTTGTATTGCGGGTGTATCCGGCATTCCCTGTCTAGATTCATCACCGCATTCACGCCGATCATTCACAGATGCGTTGTCACTAACATTTCATTTTGTATTCGATCACGTAACTCAGATTCTTTCCGTAGACTGTCCTTCAAGCATTCTTCCAGATAAATGTTTCCTTTAGTTTCGTCGTCACAAGATTGGGTGTTTCCTGGTAACAGCTGTTCGACATGTCTAGTCCATATAACATCTAGTTTAGTTATATAAATTTTATACATATTATTATAATTTTTTTCCTTAACAACGCCATCTAGCCATTTAGGGCCTTGTCTCAAGTTTAGCACATGTACATTGTCCCCTACTCGGAACATAGTAATAAATACAGTTTTTTATGACATTTCTCCGGGGCATATTTAGGGTTAATTTGCTCCTTTTCCGTTACATACACTCTACCATTTAATGATACAACAGGAGCAACGCCCGTCACGGAATGTGGGGTGTTGCGATAATGTAATAAGACATGGCGTAACCGTTCTTTCACAGTACATGTGGCTTTTCTCAGGAAACTTTTAATTATGCTTACGGTGCGTTCAGCTTGACCATTTGAGCTCGGGTGATAGGGCGCCGGCCTCACATGCTCAATAGCCTTTTGTGCTCAGTAGTTTTTAAATTCCTCTGACGTGAATGAGCTACTATTGTCTGATACTATGTAGGAAGGCAAGCCCCTTCAAGAGAATATTGTATCTAAAACCTCTATTGTTACTTTAGAACTTACACTCTTCACTCAGTGCGCAAACCACGACTAAAATAATTTTATCATGGAAGAAACAATGGTCAATGTGTAACCTCTACCATTTGTTTATGGGTCTTGGTCATTCACTTTTTGAAGTCTGCTTAGGGATTCTGGCATTCGCAACACATTTGCTACACACTTGAATGATGTTCTCAATGTCTTCATCTATCATAGGACACCATTCCAACGAACGGGCAATCCCTTTCATTGCTGAAATGCCTGGATGACTTACATGTAACATTTCTAAGACCTTGTGTCTGTAGCGTAGTATGACCACCACCCTGTTACCATACATTATGCAGTTGATGAACAGTGACAGGTTATCCCTAGCCTTCTGCGTGTCAAGTTCTAGTTTCACTGCTTCACCGTTTAATCTACACTGGGCATAAAATGGAGATCGTCCTATTTTACACTCGGCCTCCCCTGTGTAGGAACTCCTAAAAAAAATGTTCTGCCTACTGTTATCTTAGTTGTCTTTCGCATGGCCACCCTACCAATGCTTACCGACGGATTCTTTGTAATGTTCATGCCTCCACGATTTATTGAATCATATCTACCTTTTACCTTACCATTTTTGAAGGTACAATCATTATCACATAACCTAATATTGTGCTTCATCTTCTATAACAGAAGTATATTGATTCGATTTCTGTAATCCAGTAGCGAATTAATCTGCTTGTCAATCATTTAATCATTTCCTAGCGGTCATGAAGTGTATATATTCAGTGCTGTGTACATATTTTATGAATAACTTATGTCGTCTATTGTTACAGCGCCATCACATCGCATCTGTGAATGATCGGCGTGAATGCGGTGACGAATCTAGACAGGGAATGCCGGATACACACGCAATACAAAATGAACCAATGCAGGAAATACCAAATAAAGACCAACCTAGACGTTGTCAGAGAACGTCGCCCAGTTGATTCACAAAACTCTGTACTTCTTTAACATTTGATGGGCAAGGTGCCTCTAAAATTGCTTGAATTTTCAGATGGTTGGGTCTTGCCCCCTCGTTTGACAACACATGACCTAATTACTCAACACTTTTCGTGAAATAACAGGACTTGCTGTTATTTATTTTGACCCCTGCGCCCTGTGAGGCTGTGAATACCTTGTCTAATACCTCTAGATGTTCTTCCTGCGTTTTAGTAAGTACTAATTTATCATCCATATAACATATTGTATTGGGTACGCTAGAAAGAATTTGCGAAATGAAGTACTGGAATATTGCACTGGCTGAAGATTTGCCAAACGGCAAGTAATTATACTGGAACAGTCCCTCTGACGTATTAATGACTGTATTTTTTGGACTCTGCGTCTAACGGAAGTTGTAGGTGTGCATTTTGCAAATCAATGCGCGAGAATACTTTTGCCCCTCTAATGTTCCCTAGCACGTAGTCAAGAGTAGGCATTGGATACGTTATCGTTTTCGTGAATTTATTGATAGTTAACGCGTAGTTGCCACACAGTCGTATTTTAGCAGTGGGCTTTAAAACTGCCACAACGGGACAAGCCCAATCAGAGTGGTCCAGTCTTTCACTTATTCCAGCGCTCTCCAAATTCGTTACCTCTTCCTTTACAAGACATCTGTATCGAAATGGAACGCTTCGTCATCTATAGAACATGGGTTTGCAGTCACTATCAACCTTAATATGAACATTATATTTAACGTTCCTCCAGTAGTTAGGAGACAAAAACTCCCTGTACTTATTGACTAGATTGCATCTAGTGACCGTTCTAACAGACGACAGTTCTTTGGGCATATTCACAGATAATCCAAACTTCTCACATAAATCACGACCGAATAATGGAGATAAGGTATCTTTTACAACATGAAAAGTATGCAATTTGCCCGCACCTTTTACATCTACCACAAGCGTTGTTTGTCCAGTGAAAATAATGGCATTGTTGCCGTAATCAATCGCTTTCTGGTGCGTATTGCATACTCAAGCACTTTTGATGTCACGGATCATATTTTCTGTGATAATGCTTATCGATGATCCCGTGTCAAGTTCTAGTTTCACTGCTTGACCATTTAATCTACACTGGACATAAAATGGGGATCGTCCTATTTTACACTTGGCATCCCCTGTGTAGGCACTGCTAAAAAATTATTCTGCCTATTGTTATCTTTCTTGCCTTTTTCCATGGCCACCCTACCATTGCTTACCGACGGGTTCTTTGTATTGTCCATGCCTCCACGTAGGTCGCCGTCCGTTTTGTTTGACACAACCGCTTGTGGTCCTCGATCCGATGCCACTCGTCCTCAGCTTGTCGGAGTCCGTTGAAGTGGTTCCTATTCTCAGTCGGTTGTGGCTCCTCGTGAATCCTGGTTGAGGGTCTGTTTCGGATT
This sequence comes from Gammarus roeselii, assembly GCA_016164225.1. Classification (NCBI taxonomy): domain Eukaryota; kingdom Metazoa; phylum Arthropoda; class Malacostraca; order Amphipoda; family Gammaridae; genus Gammarus; species Gammarus roeselii. Next base: position 7,862 of record SDVV010005255.1, on the reverse strand, counting down.
TTCTTAACGGTAAAATAATCGCTCGGGCTTCTTTCTTTGGGTGGTGTGCAATAGTCCGCTTCGGCGATGTGTTTTGCTTAATTTCGTGTGGTGTTGTAGGCTTTAGTTCTGCATGCTTTCGCGACATGCCCCCCTTTTCCACCCTTATTACACTTCAATTTGAGTGCAAAACACTCTTTCGACAGGTGTTTTCCTATGGCAGTACACCTTATGCAAAAGTACGTTTTGTTCACTTGCGTCGTCGGCTTGTCGTTTCCGTAAGTTTTCTTGAATCCTTTTGATTGTCGGTCAGGTCTTAGTGAATTTGAGCAGCAACCCGACCTTGGTGAGTGCCGGGGCTTGTTCTGGTATACTCTTTCCCCTGAGCGTACCGGGACGATGTCTTCTACGTCCACCGATATTTGTTTGTGTGTCTCTGCTCCTGTCATGGTGTCGTCGAAGCTTCTCTTTTCGCATTCCGTGATCAATGCTGTGATCAACCTGCTGGATTGCAATCCGGCTATAAATTTATCTCGAAAGAGTCTGGTCCTGCAACATTCCTCGTACTCGCACTTGCTCCCCAACTCGTTGAAGGATCGAGCGTAACTCTCGATCGTCTTGCTGTCCCGTTGCTTCCTCCTGATAAACTGTACCGACGCTCCGATTGTGGATTTCTCCGTCGCGTATATTGTTGTTAGAGTTGCCACCAACTCGTCGTATGTAGCCACTTTTCTACTCTTCGGCTTTCTTTTTTGCTGAATTTGTGTGATCACGCTTCTTGCTAAGCATGATCCCAGCAATGACGCCTTCTCTCGCTCGTCGTCCTTTGCTGTTGTTAGGGCTCGGAAGTTTTGGAATTCAAAACGAGCCAAGAAGTCTTCGATGCCTTCCGTAGCAGGGTCGAACATTTTCGAGGCGTTGTCGTGAGACATTTTCAATGTTAGCACTTTATGCGTCTTCCCAAATAAATTACACTGAACTCTTCATCTTGCCGCCAGTTGTTATATCTCACGATATTGAAGGCTGAGGACTTCTAGATAAACAAGGGTGGAATAATATATCTGATTTATTTGCAAATGTACAGTTTTTACAAGTCGAGAAAAATGGGAATTTATGTAGGGTGTAAGAGGAGCGAGCACAGGCAAGTAACCAGTCGGTATTAGTGTCGAGTTACCACTGACTCTCTCGGACTATCCCTTGCTGTTCCATCCATTTCACTTCCGTCACAAGCGTGGCCCGTGACGTAATTGTCCCTGCACCGGGCATCATCTTAATTGCTGTATGCACCCAGATGATTTCCGTTCGCTTCAGATCAGCTTGTTTACTGCTCATAGGTTCTCGTATTATAAATTACCTTGTCAGACTATACTACCCGACCTTCCGGCCCGCGCATGTCTAATGATGAGCGTCTACTCTCCGGAAATCTCATTTGTTACGCATTGACATTGCCCAAGTACAGGGACATGACAAGAATGTAGCAGGTCAAGGGGCATTTGAGGCCGCATACACGCCTAATGTTGTAGAATGTTGTTATTCAAGGGCCATTTAAGGCCGCATACACCCCTAATGTTGTAGAATGTTGTTAGTCAAGGGGCATTTAAAACCGCATGCACTCTTAATGTTATAGAATGTTGTTAGTCAAGGGGCATTTAAGGCCGCATACACGCCGGAAGTTGTAGAATGTTATTAGTCAAAGGGCATTTAAGGCCGCATACACGCCTAATGTTGTAGAATGTTGTTAGTCAAGGGGCATTTAAAGCCCCATGAACTCTTAATGTTGTTAGTCAAGGGGCATTTATGGCCGCATGCACTCTAAATGTTGTAGAATGTTGTTAGTGAAGGGGCATTTAAGGCCGCATACACTCTTAATGTTAAAGAATAATGTTAGTCAAGGGGCATTTACGGCCGCATTCACTCTTAATGTTGTAGAATGTTGTAAGTGAAGGGGCATTTAAGGTCGCATGCACTCATAATGTTGTAGAATGTTGATAGTCAAGGGGCATTTAAGGCCGCATACACGCCTAGTGTTGTAAAATGTTGTTAGTCAAGGGGCATTTAATGCCGCATATAGGCCAAATGTTGTAGAATGTTGTTAGTCAAAGGGCATTTAAGGCCGCATACACGCCTAGTAATGTAGAATTTTGTTAGTCAAGGGGCATTTAAGGCCGCGTGCACTCTCAATGTTGTATAACGTTGTTATTCAGAGGGCATTTAAGGCTGCATGCACTCTTAATGTTATAGATTGTTGTTAGTCAAGGGGCATTTAAGGCCGCATGCACTTCTAATGTTGTGGAATGTTGTTAGTCAAGGGGCATTTAAGGCCGCATGCACTCCTAATGTTGTAGAATGTTGTTATTCATGGGGCATTTAAGGCCACATGCACTCTTAATGTTGTAGAATGTTGTTAGTCAAGGGGCATTTAAGGCCGCATGCACTTTTATTGTTGTAGAATGTTGAAAATCAAGGGCCTGTAAGGCCGCATTCACTGTTAATGTTGTAGAATGATGTTGGTCTAGGGGCATTATAGGTCGCATGCACTCTTAATGTTGTAAAATGATGTTAGTCAAGGGGCATTATAGGCCACATGCTCTCCTAATATTGTAGAATGTTGTTAGTCAAGGGGCATTTAAGGCCGCATGTACTCCTATTGTTGTAGAATGTTGTTAGTCAAGGTGCATTTAAGGCCGCATGCACTCTTAATGTAGTAGAATGTTGTTAGTCAAGGGGCATTTGAAGTTGCATGCACTCTTAATGTTGTAGAATGTTGTTAGTCGAGGGACATTTAAAGCCGCATGCACTCTTAATGTTGTAGAATGTTGTTAGTCAACGGACATTTAAGGCCGCATACACGCCTGATGTTTTAGAATGTTGTTAGTCAAGGGACATTTAAGGCCGCATAAACTTCTAATGTTGTGGAATTTTGTTAGTCGAAGTGCATCTAGGCCGCATTCACGCCTAGTTTTGTAGAATAATGTTAGTCAAGAGGCATACAAGGCCGCATACACGCCTAATGTTGCAGAATGCTGGTAGTAAAAGGGCATTTAAGGCCGCATACACGCCTAATGTTGTGGAATGTTGTTAGTCAAGGGGTATTTAAAGCCGCATGCACTCTTAATATTGTAGAATGTTGTTAGTCAAGGGGCATTAAAGACCGCATACACGCCGCCTAATGTTGTAGAATGTTGTTAGTCAAAGGGCATTTTGAGGCCGAATACACGCCTATTGTTGTAGAATGTTGTTAGTGAAGGGAAATTTGAAGCCGCATACACGCCTAATGTTGTAGAATGTTGTCAGTCAAATGGCATTCATGGCCGCATACACGCCTAATGCTGTGGAATGTTGTTAGTCAAGTGGTATTTAAGGCCGCATACACGCCTAATGTTGTAGAATGTTGTTAGTCAAAGGGTATTTAAGGCCGCATACACGCCAAATGTTGTAGAATGTTGTCAGTCAAGGGGTATTTAAAGCCGCAGGCACTCTTAATGCTGAAGAATGTTGTTAGTCAAGGGGCATTTGAGGCCGCATACACATCCAATGTTGTAGAATGTTGTTAGTCAAAGGGCATTTAAGGCGTCATACACGCCTAATGTTGTAGAATGTTGATAGTCAAGAGGCATTTAAGGCCGAATACACGCCTTATAATGTAGAATGTTGTTAGTCAAAGGGTATTTAAGGCCGCATACACGCCTAATGTTGTAGAATGGTTGTATTCAAGGGGCATTTAGGACCGAATACACGCCTAATGTTGTAGAATGTTGTTAGTCAAAGGGCATTTAAGTCGGCATATACGCCTAATGTTGTAGAATGTTGTTAGTCAAGGGGCATTTAAAGCCGCATGCACTCTTAATGTTGCAAAATGATGTTAGTCAAAGGGCATTTAAGGCCGCATACACGCCTTATATTGTAGAATGTTGTTAGTCAACAGGTATTTAAGGCTGCATGCACGCCTAATGTTGTGGAATGTTGTTAGTCAAGGGGCATTTAAACCCGCATGCACTCTTAATGTTGTAGAATGATGTTAGTCAAGGGGCATTTAGGGCCGCATACACGTCTAATATTGTAGAATGTTGTTGGTCAAAGGGTATTTAAGGCCGCATACACGCCTAATGTTGTAGAATGTTGTTAGTCAAGAGGCATTTAAAGCTGCCTGCACTCTTAATGTTGTAGAATGTTGTTATTCAAGAGGCATCTAAGGCCGCATGCACTCTAAATGTTGTAGAATGTTGTTAGTCAGGGGGTATTTAGGGCCGCATGCACTCTTAATGTTGTAGAATAATGTTAGTCAAGGGATATTTACGGCTGCATGCACTCTTAATGTTGTAGAATGTTGTTAGTCAAGGGGCATTTGAGGCCGCATGCACTCTTAATGTTGTAGAATGTTGATGGTCAAGGGGCATTTAAGGCCGCATGCACTCTTAATGTTAAAGAACAATGTTAGTCAAGGGGCATTTACGGCCGCATGCACTCTTAATGTTGTATAATGTTGTAAGTAAAGGGGCATTTAAGGCCGCATGCACTCATAATGTTGTAGAATGTTGATAGTCAAGGGGCATTTAAGGCCGCATACACGCCTAGTGTTGTAAAATGTTGTTAGTCAAGGGCATTTAAGGCCGCATACACGCCTAATGTTGTAGAATGTTGTTAGTCAAAGGGCATTCAAGGCCGCATACACGCCTATTGTTGTAGAATGTTGTTAGTGAAGGGGCATTTGAAGCCGCATACACGCCTAATGTTGTACAATGTTGTTAGTCAAATGGCATTTATGGCCGCATACACGCCTAATGTTGTGGAATGTTGTTAGTCAAGTGGCATTTAAGGCCGCATACACGCCTAATATTGTAGAATGCTGTTAGTCAAGGGGGCATTTAGGGCCGCATGCACGCCTAATGTTGAAGAATGTTGTTAGTCAAGGGGCATTTAAACCCGCATGCACTCTTAATGTTGGAAAATGATGTTAGTCAAGGGGCATTTAAGGCCGCATACACGTCTTATATTGTAGAATGTTGTTAGTCAAAGGGTATTTAAGGCCGCATACACGCCTAATGTTGTAGAATGTTGTTAGTCAAGGGGGCATTTAAAGCCGCCTGCACTCTTAATGTTGTAGAATGTTGTTAGTCAAGAGGCATTTAAGGCCGCATGCGCACTAAATGTTGTAGAATGTTGTTAGTCAGGCGGCATTTGAGGCCGCATGCACTCTTATTGTTGTAGAATAATGTTAGTCAAGGGGTATTAAAGGCTGCATGCATTTTTAATGTTGTAGAATGTTGTTAGTTAAGGGGCATCTAGGGCCGCATGCACTCTTAATGTTGTAGAATGTTGATGGTCAATGGGCATTAAAGGCCGCATACATGTTATGTTAAATGTTTTCAGGTTGTGATAATCGGGTAAATCACGGTTGGAATGATCAAACATTGGTTTTAGAATAGTCTTTTTGTAACAAGTAACAAGACAAAAGTTACTCTATCAATAGAGTACTGAAAATAGATTTGTAGTAACGGACACAAAGTAGCAAAAGTGTAAATGAACATCAAGTCGAATAATTGTATTAGGTGTAAGACGAGCGTAGGGTAGAGTAGGAGCCTACGCCCGAAGGCTGTAGCTAATCGAGAGTATGACCGATGGTTGTGCCCGAAGGCAAGTGTCTGGTCTCTGCCCTCTTTCGTTCGGGGCTGCGCTGAATAATATGTGGGAGGGCCATGTTCATGAGTATGAAGGGGATCCTCCAATCAGGGAATAATTCACATTTTTGGACCAGCTAAAGAGGCGGGGCGTTCTAATACCCAGACCTCGTTGGTACTCAACAATTGAGTCTTTTAACGGATTTTGTTGGCTCCTCCCATCTATTGTTTACCATAAATGATACCCCTGAGCTAAACAGTGTTATGGGATCTAGTCTCTACCTATTGCTGACACGGAGTTTTACATGGAGCGCAAATGGCTCTCAATTCGTCAATGTCTCCTACGTTATATAATCCGCGAAGGGGCCCCCTTTTTCCTTTTTAAACAAACATCGGAGGGGAATTAAAAATATGCTAGGCAAGGGACCTTCACGTGTAACTTAAGCTAAGGGTTAATAGGCCTAAGGCCTACACTGGTTCTAGGACACACACTACGCACCCCTCGATGGTAATGTTCGGTTAGCCAAGTTTATAAATATGTGCCAGAGGAGGCGATCATAACATACACTCCTAGTGTTGTTAAATGTTGTTAGTCAAGGGGCATTTAAGGCCTCATACACGCCTAATGCTACAGAATGTTGTTAGTCAAAGGGCATTTAAGGCCGCATACACGCCTAATGTTGTAGAATGTTATTAGTCAAGGGGCATTTAAGACCGTTGCACTCTTAATGTTGTAGAATGTTGTTAGTCAAGGGGCATTTAATGCCGCATTCACTCTTAAAGTTGTAGAATGATGTTAGTCAAGGGGCATTGTAGGCCGCATATACTCTTAATGTTGTAGAATGATGTTAGTCAAGGGGCATTATAGGCCGCATATACTCTTAATGTTGTAGAATGTTGTTAGTCAAGGGGCATTCAAGACTGCATGCATTCCTATTGTTGTAGAATGTTGTTAGTCAAGAGGCATTTAAGGCCACATACACGCCTAATGTTGTAGAATGTTGTTAGTGAAATGGAATTCAAGGCCCATACACGCCTAATGTTGTAGAATGTTGTTAGTCAAGGGGCAGTTAAGGCCGCTTATACGTCTTTTTTCGCGAATAAACTAGTTTACTGTTACATTTTTTCTTCAATATCTCAGAAAATTAATTCTAAAATTTCAAATACTAATTTTGCTTCACTGAGGAATGAATGTACAGTAATTCCTGAGCACTGAGAACTATCAAATTACAGAAAAGGGTCGGAGAACCTTCAAGCTTTGATGGACCCGTATCTCTCTGATCTGATGTAGTAGACTGGGCAGAGTGGTTTGACATCCAACAATCGCTGAATAATTGCTATGGGGATGATTCATGGGTAAAGGTTTCATAGACACTGATTGTTCACCAGCCGACCAGATCCCGTAGCTGGGTGATAAAAAAAGGAAAACGCGTTTCTCTAAGACTAATTACGGTCGTGAATCTTCTTCGGTGCCGCTCCGTGAAGCATCGCCGACAGCGGGTCATCTGCAAACACCACTCGACTCAGTCGTAGAGGGCTAAAATACAGTAACGTAACATATTAGTATCTCACTTTGTCTGAGTTCTGTTGGGTCGAGTCAGAACAGATACTCTGACAATGTAATTAGTAACAGTATCTTGTCCAACTCTTGATACAGCAATGACAGGAAGACTGCAGCCACTGGGAAGCAATAGGTCTTGCTGTCCTACTTTTGTAAGGTTTATTAGGCAGCCAAATTAACACCCACTGAAACTTTCAAGCATCAAATTCAAAATATCCACACTATCAGGGACGCACCTACTGGGTATGAGGGGGAGGGAGACTGCCCCCGCTGCCCTCCTTGAAATATAAAAATGGGAAAGAGGGAGTAGTTAAAGTTTAAATATTAAGGGTTTTGGCAATTCAATTCAATGAATTCTAGAGAAAAAACTCCACCCTATGGGAATATTCAGGCCACGTGCTTCTAATTATTTATGTTAAGCAAAAGAATTGCCCGAACGTTTCCATAGTTTCAGAATATGAGACATGTCATCACATATTTCAATGCGTGGTGAATAGTGAATTGAGACAAGTCATCACCTATTCCAATGCGTGGTGAACAGTGAATTGAGACAAGTCATCACCTATTTCAATGCGTGGTGAATAGTGAATTGAGACAAGTCATCATCTATTTCAATGCGTGGTGAATAGTGAATTGAGACAAGTCATCATCTATTTCAATGCGTGGTGAATAGTGAATTGAGACAAGTCATCATCTATTTCAAT
>SDVV010005254.1:0-19383 GCA_016164225.1 Gammarus roeselii | reverse complement strand
ATACTCAATAGGAGCGAACAATCTCTCGAATGCAACATGGTTTGGAGATTTTCTCCAACATTCCATTGTAAATTCAAAAGCTTATTGGTCATGTCACCACTAAAGGCATTTACCCTATTTACCAACTAAGCTTATGTTGTGGTATAATGCACAGAACGAGTCTTTGCATACTGTAGGCCTGGTCTTCAACCCCACAGTTATTTTTATTCATAGATCTAGCTAATTCAAAATTTTGCTGCATCAATCAAAATTCACAATCTAGTGACCACCATTCAAGCCCTTGCAAGTGGGATTGTGACATAAAAGTGATGAAAAAATTTGAGTGAACATTCCTAAACCAGTAAATTTTTTACAGTGCGCCGACCTCGAGAAGCTGCCCTTGATGCCCAGTTCATGAAACAGGTATCACAGCTAGCCACATTGAACATACGCTCCACACATGCATCTCTTCATGAATTTAAACCACAAGAGTTTGCTGTTAAAATGGTGAGTTTTGAATGTTGCTAATGTCCAATAGAGAATTTAATTCAATTAATTTTTACAAGCTAGTTTTAACTATTTGGTAGCTGGTAGCTAATTGCTTAATTCTGCTGAAAAAAGGCTACCTTCCAATGGTGGAATTTTGATTTGGCTACCAGTCTAAAATATATGATTTATTTTTTGTGTGGCTAACTATGGTAGCTAATCTTCAACCAGAGTAATTTAATTTTGTTATTTGCAAATGAGTGCCTGATCTGAATGACTAATTCTTCTTGTTACCAGTACTGTTGAATTGAAATGCTGTTAGATATTTTGCAAAAGAAATCATTGGTACATATTTTATAGTCAGTATGTTAAGGGTGCTTCAATCACTGCTAAGATTACCTCTGGGCACAATCAAAATTTGTTAATAGTGATAGGAAAGAAAAATTGCATCTGATGAAATAATTGACCTTTTTTGTTTTAATGAGACTATTTTTAGAAAATGGTTATCATGGCTTGTAAATTTAATGTTTATATTGCATGAATTGAAACTCAGCTCAATTGGGTTTATTTGGTTTTACACTCTGACATGATTTTCAAGCAGGATGATGAGCATTATATCATTCATACTGGGCTTGGATCATAATTTCCCAAAAAATGTTCTCATAATTGTTCAAGTTTTTATGTTCGCTTAAAAACTTGAACAAAAATAGTCTTTTCTCCCATCTGTCTGAAGACACTTATGATGTAATCTGATAGTTGTTGTGGAGTAGCTACTACAATCAAATGAATGGTTTATTTTTTATAATTAAAATATTGAAAGTTGTAGAAGGTGATTTTTAATAATTAAAACTTATTGGGAAAAAAATATTTGTATCTTACTAATGCTTAGCTGTCATGGCATGCAATACATTCAGGTGCAATTTTTCTGCAAACCTAATTTAGATTCAAAACGATGATGAAGTGCAGAGGGATGAACTTAGAAATCAGGTTTTATATCAGTATTAAATTGATGATGAATATCCCCCATTTTAGAATTTACAGATTACCTGAATACATTTTTTAATAGCTCATGGAGAGTTGTACTCTGAATCATTTTTTTCCAATGGTTAGTGGTGCAACATCACTTACCTCCAAGTGATGTTTTTTACCACGTAGACCATCTGTCAAAAACTTGAGTGATGTTGAATACATAATCAAGCTCTGTATTTGCCCTATCTTACCTTTGCAGCCCCCAACAGCCCCGCTTAGGGGGCACGCAGGCATGGGAAGCAGTACACCTCAGCACGCCAGCAATCAAAAAGCACAGCACGGCACAAGCACTGCAGCAGGACGCTGGTTGGAATGCGCTCATTAGGTCTAAAAAATACAAAACAAAAAAAAATTGACAACTGCACACAACTGTCAGCAACACAAACAAAGCCACAAGAGCACATCAAATTGGGTCTAGCAAAACTCATACAACACTGCCCTCAATTCCTCCGCCAGAGCTCTCTTGAACCCGCAAAGTGAATCACACTGCACTACATCAGCGGGCAGCTGGTTCCAAATATGCACACAGTGAGAGTAAAAGAATCTGCATTTATAGTCCATCTGAGAGCAAGGAACCACCAGCTTGAAAGAATGCCTACGTGTACCAACATCCGGAGCTTTCTCAAATGGTAGACAAACCTGAATCAAGAAAACAATGAAAAATCTTTCAACACTTCAAGATCTGAATGTAACAACTTCCCCCTCACAGAAAACCACTGCATTGCTTTGAGCCACTCACCATAGTCGACTCCATACCAGCCATCAAATTCCCTGGTCCACCTCCTCTGCACAGACTCCAACAATCTCAGATCCCCCAAATATCCCTCATTCCACACACATGAGGAGTAGTCCAAGATGGGTTTTATATGAGTAATAAACATAAAGACCATGACAACAAAACTCCTATTGACAGTAGAGCGGAGCAGACTGGTTGCCAGAGTGGAAGCCTTTCTTACAACACTCCTCACGTGGAAATGGAACGGCAGCCTTGAGTCAACAAGCTCTCCCAAGTCACTGGAGGAATTGACAAGCTCAAGTACCACATCATTCAAATTATAAGTACTTCTATCATCAATATGCTCTAATTCAAGACAGCCCCTGTAGAAACGCATAAAGACATACTTGTCAATGTTCAACAAGAGATTCCATGACAACACAGACTGCACCAAATTCAGATCCCTCTGCAAGGAAGACACACCTAGGCGAACTGCTTGTTCATCGCGGGGGAAACTCGAGTAAAGTTTGAATTCGTCAGCAAAGGCCTTTCACTCACAAGCCACACCTGCTTCAACATGATTGACATATAGCTAGCAGAAACAAGAGCGGACCCAGCCCAAAACCCTGGGACACACCACTTGTCACCTCCCAGAAGTCACTGACAACTCCCTCCACAGAAACACACATTCGCCTCTCTTATCAGACAATTACAAATCCAATCCAACAGTCCACCCGGAATACCCACACATCTCAGTTTGTCCAACAAAACCAAGTGACTGACAACATTGTACGCTTTAGAGAAATCCAGAAAGACCACATCAACAACCATTCCTCCATCTACCCGATCAGCAACCTCACCATAAGTAAGCAAAAGTTGGTCTTCAGTGCTCCTTCCCACCCTGAAATCAAATTGGCTCTTAGATAAAATGCCAGAATCTTTCAGAAAAAACACCACCTGGGACACAATAACCTGCTCCAGCACCTTACACCAAACAGAAGTAAGACTCACAGGTCGGGAATCGGAGACGATGGCAATGACAGCCGCCAAGAACATGACTTCAAAACACCAGGGTGAATGCCATCAGGTCCAGGGCAGAAGATGAGTCTAAACCACCCAGAACCTGGGAAACTAACAGTCTAGTCACACAAATCCCACTAAATTTTACAGGAAAAAACTGATGTGGGAAGGCCGGCAGGATCAGCATCCACAGAAACAGACGATAAAGAGTCTACAAACAGCTTACTCATGTCTCTCTGACCAGGAACAACCTCACCAGATGGAAGCTTCAGAGGACCAACAGAAGAACAGCCCTTCTTTCTTCCTCTGATATAGGGGTGAAACATCTTGAAAGTAACAGAGAAGTTGTCTGCGAATTTCTGCTCATACAGACACTGGCTGTAGCGTGAAAAATTTCTGTACTCAAAATTAAGCCCTCTAAATCTCTGCAAAGACGCCAACACCTCCCCATGCTGCCTACCAAGCTCCCCCTCAAAAGCTTATATTGCGCCCAAGCCCTAGATCTACTGGTCATCAGCTCCCTAGGAGGGTCCCGCAAACAGCTTGGTCGTGAAGCAGAGTCTACAAGTGAATGGGCAATTGACTGAAATAAACTATAATTCTCCTCCACAGTGCCATATAGAAACTCATAATGCCAGTCAACACCCTCCAAACCCTATTATGCTCCTGTAATCACCACGAGACCACATAACTGATTTCAAACCAGGATCCCCTGCAACATCATTCATCTGAAAGATATATATACTCCACCAAGACAGGGGCATGGTGGCACCCTGGAAGAGGAGGCAAAACCGCCACAGAAGACACCCGATCCTCCTCCGTAGTCAACACCAGATCAAGAATGCTACCCGAATCAACAAAAGTACCTTCACTCACACACTGAGTGAGTGAAAGAAGAAGAAAAGAATCAAGAAACTGGGAACCAACGGGAAGAATATAATTATTAGAAACATCTGCAGACCAATCCAATGAAGGCAAGTTAAAATCACCAAGAACAACAACCTCTCTGCCAACACAGAACTCCATCAAGAATTCAATCAGTTTAGCATTCTCCTCAGCTGAGTAGGAGGGTGGGTGGTAAGCCTCTTCCTACGGTAAAGACACCTCAATTGGCACAAACTTCAAATTGTTTGCAACATACAAACAGACCCCATGCTTCTTCACTTCCCCCACCACATCCCTCCTTACCAGCTGAAACCCTGGCAAATCAACAAAGGATGAGGACACCAAAGAAGTTAACCACAACTCGCTCACGCCCACCAACTGCATATCCCACCGCTGCACCAATGACCAACAAAAGGGACCTTATTAATCAGAGAATTCAAATTGATACGGCACAACCTCAGATGTTTTAGTGAATCGTTATAGGGAATGATGTTATAGTGAATCGTTATAGTGAATGATGTTATAGTGAATCGAGTGACTACTTTTTCTATTCCATTATAGCTATTGCATGCTAGGTGATAACCCTAAATAGTTCTCTCTTCAAGCTATAACAACAAAAGAAATAAGGAATTCAATTGGCTCTATCTCCTAAGGACTAAAGGTGTAATATATTCTCATTACCTATTAAAATTATTCAATTTGTAGGTAGCTATGTGATGTTGTGTCCCCTGTTTTAACAAATGATCACTAAATCATTTGAATCCAATAAATTTCTTCAATCTCTAAAAATTATGACTCATCCTCATTCCCAAAACTTCTGAAACAAAGAAGATTAGTTATATGGACCCATTTCACAATTTCCAATGTTTAGAAAAAGATTAAAATATTACCCATCATTACTTGCAAGAGATAAAAAATAGCATACAGACAACTGTATAATTATTCAGAGAAATATGACATTCTATAGTGAGATGCATATGGATTTTGGAGTCAGAAATCCACAGAGCAAACAATATTAGACCATTTTTTTTGCTGTATCAAAATTTTGATTCCAACCAAATTGTCTTGATGTCCCGCTGCTCTGTGGATATGGCAAGGAGGTTTTTAATCTTCAATGCATTAGGATATGGAATGAGCTGCCTGCTGCTGTTGTCAAGTCTGCTACCATTTCTGCTTTCAAGGCAGGGTTGGCTGAGTTAATGGGGAATGGGTTGTTTGAGTGCTAGGGTCTTGCGTTCCCAGTCGTGTTGGCGAGTCTGTGGTGTGACTCGTCCTGTTGTATGTTTCTGTTCTTTTTATATTTGCTTTTGTGGTTTTCTGCGGGGTTGTAGTTGTGCTTTGGGTTTTCATGCGAGTGGCATTGGGTTTGTTCTCTTGAAGCCAATGGTGCGCATCCCTTCCAGCATCTTCCCGTTGTTGTTATGCGGAGTCTTTGTAGGTGCTGGCGCGCATGGCTGTGCTGGCCTCTCCTAGCTCGGTGCACCTGACGACTGGGTATGCTGAGCCCTTGGATGGGGGGGCTGCAAAGGTAATCAACAAAGGTAAAAATATATTGGAACTTTCAAAAGTAATTTATTGTTAGCATTGACAAATTGTCTCCGATGGAGTATGGAGGATTGGCGCTGTATTGGTTTTGACCATACCTTTTCATTCGACAATAATACCTACAAATGAATAAATGGAAGTAAATCCATTTTCCTAAATATTTGTCATGGTATGGCTACCCAATGTGCACCAGTGGATATTCCTGTAATTGTGAATATAGCGCCAGTGGATATTCCAGTAATTGTGAGTTTAATTTTTGAGCTTCTTGTATTTCTAATCTCTATTATTGATCTTTGAAACTTTATTCAAGTAGCTATATCTTGTTTGCTTATGATAATATGGTAGCTACCTTGAATTTGGAATTTAGGAATTTCCTTGCTTGGCTTTATAACAAGTTGCAAGCTGCCACCCAAATGGCCTTATTTTTCCCTGGCAATTGCGGGCTGGCCTTAGACCATTTAAGAGACTGGCCAGAATGCCTCTCTTTTAGTCAGGTAAGCTGAAATCTACAACCTTCAGCTTCAAATGGAAGGGTATTGTGAGGAGAGGCCAACATCCTACCCACTCGGCCGACGAGTTAGCGCCATTTTCAAAAACATATTGTTATTGTTCAATGATAAGAAGCCATTCCGGTCATTCCTGCCTCACTTCATTCAGAGTGGTAGACCTTGTGAATCTACAATGGGCAGTTACCCCACGAGACAATGAATACAGAGGGCATGCAGCACAAGCAACATACAACAGGTAGAAGATATGCATGCACACTACTACATACCTCCCCACCTAGCTTGGCCTCTGTTGAAGACATCCTCGTTGGTAACCCACCGTAGACTACAGCTTCCTTCCACACAACGTTTCGCTACTCTTATTCTAAGAGCATGTTGCTTACCTTTCAGTTCAGGGACTAATTGACAGTTCAGGGACAAAGGACCCCAGTTCAGAGACGAAGGTTACCAGTACACCTCACCTGTTCAAGAATAGACTGCAGCCCACACAACACCTACCCAAGAATCAATGACAACCATCGGCCAAGATGCAACACACACCCAAGAATCAATGACAACCATTGCCCAATAATCACATTTGCTTCTTCCAGCAGTTCGTCTGTGCAAGACACCCCCATCAAAGGTGGCTAGAGTACATCAAGAATGGAGTGTTAATTCTGTATCAAGGGTGGCTAGACTACATCAAGAATGTGTTTTTTCCAGGAGTTTGTCCGTGCATTGCAAGACAGCCTGTATCAAGGGTGGCTAGACTACATCACGAATGGGCTGTTGAACTGCAGCCACATCAAGTGCAAGCTCGGATCTCTCTGATTTCCAAATGTTTATTTGGTACCCAAATGTTCTACTGCTCATTTAACTGCTTTGATAGGGAACAACAGTCCCTGTTTGGGCGCCTATGTTATCGTGCAATGATAAGCCATTCCGGTCACTCCTGCCTCACTTCATGCTGTGAGGTAGACCTTGTAAATCTACAATGGGCAGTTACCCTACGAAACAATGAATACAGAGGGCATGCTACAAGAACAACATACAACTGGTAGAAAGATATGCATGCACACTTACAATGTGGAAATAGCGGTAAAAATGAACAAGGAATTATGTAGTATCTGTAAATAGTTGACTTGTAACAGAAGTTGAACCTCCTGTTCCTATTCAACATGACCCTATTATCTGAGTTTATTCTCTTATAAAATTCCATGGCCTTGACTGCACTGCATCAGTCATCCTGACAAGTGACATTGTTTTTTGGTTCATTTAGATAGTTTGGTTTGAACAATAAGTCCTCCATGGAAAATGCTGAACACAAATAAAATTTGCATGAATGTTGATAAAACAATGTTTGTAACATTCTTTATCCTTGAAGTCAACCAACAAGCCAACATCCTCTGCTGTAGTGAAGAACCACTTCATCACTAAATGTAGACGAATACAAATTGTCTAACAACACCCTAGCCTTTTAACAATTTAACATGAAATCCAGACGTGTCTTAACAAAGTTGGAAATGTGGCTTCCCTGAGCAGATTCAAATTCTTGCCCTCCATAACTAAAAGCGTGCATTTCACTGTCATCCTCGGCCTACACTTGAACCAGTCTTAATGCTACATAACACTTCTAGTACAAGAAGAATCCATAAAGTTCCTGGGTCTTGTGTGTGACCTAAAACTCACATGGCGACCTAGCATTACAGCCGTGCAGACCCATGGCATAAGGTCAGCAGGACTTTTCTTCTTGGTAACATCCTTGAAATTTGGTGCCAATGTGGACACCGGCATGATGTTCAGAAAGTTATAATGCTCACACATTGCCTTTGGAGTGGGTGTTTTCTCTTCAGCAGCTAATATGACTCTCGAACCTCTCTCGATCATTGCAAACAATGCTCTGAATATCTCCACCTACGCGTTTTGTTCCCCTCATGTCGAATCCCTGAGTGTGCTAGCTAACAAGCCTATGCTAGCTCTCAGACAAGACGAGTTCTTGCTACAAAACTATTCCAAGACTAGGATCCTAATTAACTACCCTGCCCTCAACCACATAGTCAACAGTTCTGATGAATACTGCCTTGGTGCCTAGAAAAATATATGCCTGTCATTCTCCTTATGCACGCACAATTTACTAACCTCACTCATCATCAACTGCAAGGCTGTTGAGCCTGCATTCTCCTACTGAATTCTTTAAATTGAATACACTTACTTGGATGATCAACCCACCACCAGTTAACCTAGATTTTGCAAATATACCCTAAAGCATCTACTCCAACCAATATGTACCACTGAGAATTTCTGAGACCACTCTAGGAACAATATCTAAATTTCTGTCATATATACACTATTGGTTAGAATAGGTTAGGTATTTATGCATCTGGCAGTGTATGGCAACCCTTTTTGCATTCATTGATATTTGATCTAAGTTGTCGTACATTGATTTACATTTCGCTAATTATGTACCTTAGGCATGGTTTATATCCTAGATCTTGTTGACTGCAAACCTTACATCTCAGATCTGTAGTAAAAATTTTTAGAGTGGATTTATTCAATATTTGTTATAATAGACAAAAATTGTAGGAGCAACACATCCAACATTACTTGCACCACGTTATTTATCCTGTCTCTCAGCGTCACACCAGCTATGCTCTTCAAACATTTCATCTCAAAAGACATCCAACCTTCTTCTCTCTTCTGCTCTCACCCCCCAAGTCTCTGTTAAATAGAGCACGTTGGGACATCTACACTCTCATACAGCCTCTCTTTGCTTCCACCCCCAACGTCCTTCAGCTCATTACGCTCTTCAGTGCACCCAACACTTTACACCCTTCCTTCACAAGCAAAATGCCTTAGGGTTGCCCTAAAGCATTTTGCTTTAGAGGCACATTATGTTTCTGTTTATAAATTTTGTTCACAATCTTTGCATAACATGTAATGAGGTTTATATCCTGCTTGGTTGTTATTTATTTCTATAATGAAGATTGTAAACAGCTGTGGCAATGCTGGGCTTCTAAGTGCTTCAAAATTATTGGACCCCATTCCTGGTTCAATGGTTTGTAAAAAGCTTCAATTGTTATTATTCTAAGGCCAGTGACTTGATGTTTCCAACACCTGCGCCTGCTAGGAAAAGACAGTCCCTAGGAATGCAGCAATGATATTTGTCTAAACATGGGATTCTATAATTGAGGAGAAAAATAACTTTGTCACCATCAAGTTCTATTTTCCACTCCAAGAATAAACTGCCATGATTAAGAGACCAACGTGGCAGTTCATGGTTCGAACACTTTGCTGCTTCACTAAAACTGCTAGCGGTATTTTTACCCGAGATATTTTAGATGTTTCATTTTTTATGCTAACTTATGATGAGTTTTTTTTTCTTTTCAGAAAACCTTCTTGGCTCGGGAGGAAACAAGATTAAATCGTGGTCTTAATGAAGAGGAATGGAAAAAGTGAGTCAGGATAGTTGCATATCTAATTTGGGCTAATCACAAATTAGCTACACATTTCCAGTTATTATAGCTAAAACCAGTTGCTTTATTGTTTATCAATGACAATGAGCCTGTAGCACTTGTCTTTGTGCTGTACTGTGTATGAGTGTGACTTATGGAATAAGTGTAAAGATTGTCTTGCTGTCAGCCACCCATCTGAAGGACGTGACTCTTTGCATGCAATGTAATCTTTCTTCTTCATCTAGACTTGGCGTACTGTCTGGCCGTGCGTTTCGGAGATGCTACGGTCCAGAGCCACTGCTGACAGGCTTTGTTGGCAAAGCACAAAAAACTCCCACAGCTAGGGTGCCGCGAGTCAAGGACAAGGAGGCGGCTAAGACGGAAATGAAACAGGTGAGTTGTAAATGTTGCGGTCTGGCTCTACCTTTTTGTGGAGGAACTTCAACCAGCGCACAGCCCGAGCTCCTGCTTCCCGCGTGTTCATGGGGATGACCTAGTTTTAGGCAAATGTCTTAGCTAGGCTCTTTCTGCTGAAATAATCGATGCCATCCTGCCGAGCAGATTTTTACTTTTTCAATAAATGGCCTGCTATAAAGCAAAGCTCTCGACATTCATTAATCATTGCCTCGTATATCCGGGCTTCAAGGTTGAAATACCCTGGCTATACCCTTGCAGATGACTGAGTTCACATGAATTTGATTTTTGGAATTAGGAATAGTGAGTGAGTGAGTGTTGTCAATATATTGATCATTCTAGGGGATTTCCGAAGCCTAATGAATGTGTTTTCCTTAGATCGCCTCATCCCAGGGCGAGGAAGTTCAAACGGAAGAAGTGTCTCGCATTTATGGAGTCCTTAAGAAGCGTTTCAAGGAGAATGGCAATCGGCCAGTCTGCTTCTTCTCGTTTGTGATCAATCCGGACAGTTTTGTGCTCACCATCGAAAATGTTTTCCACACCAGCTTCCTGCTTAGGGATCAGCATGCACTCATTACTGAAGGTGGGTAGGGAATTATTTTTAAAATATTTGATATGGACTCCATGTGAGCTGTTATGGAGGGAGGTTACTGAGCATTTTCTGATCATGGCTAGTGAAGCATTGTAGGGATATCTTATTCCTTGCTTCATTTCTGCAATCAGACATGAAGTCATGACACAAGGCTGGTAAGCATTATTGAAAGGTTCAGTCCACGACTAAAACACTGCAACAGACAAAACTGAAAATCTCTCTTCATTGCTATAACTTAGCAAGTAGGCCTGAATGATTTGTCCAGGTTCATTCCATGACTAAAACAATGCAGGAGACTCAACTGACAATCTAACTCCATTGCATTGACAATGCTGGTAGACTCGTAGGAATAGTTTACGTTGACTTCATCACTGCAGGAAACTCGAATGAAAAAATCATGTATGTCCATTGTTCAACAACAGCACTCGTGAGTTGCTTGCCGAGAAGCTGATCTTCAAGCCTCCGACTACATTTAGACTGCATTGCAAACACCAATTCTGTGTTCTCTCGACTGTCGCTATTACGGTCACAGAACTTATTCAGAAATGTATGCATACAAGAGCATTAGTAACAAACGTACTGAATTCTGGTGTATGATGATTGTTGGCACAAGTAATGCTAATCGAGTTTTGTTTTCAGACGCCAACCGGCTACCAGTGATTGCTCCAGACAAGCCTGTTCCTGGTCAACAGAGCAGCACTTGCTCCGCCTCTAAACAGACGGAGGTGAGCTTTGACGTCAACAGCTTCCAGGAGTGCATAAGAGTGTTTAACATCACCCAGCCCATGATACCTCCTCGGTCGTCTGCTAACGGCAGATAAAGTGCCTTCGATGGGCTCGTTTGAAGAGAACTCGCCTTGGCGAGAGTAAATGAGGAAGACACCTTTGTCGGCCTCACATAAGGAGGTCACCTTTGTTAGGCCAATAATGGAAATATCGTCTTTGGTGTGCTTATTAGCAAAAGACTTTCCTTTGGTTGATTCGTTTATGAAGAATTTTTTGGTGTGCTCATTTGAGAAATACTCTGGGCATGCTCAGATGAGCCCAGTAAGCAAATGTAATTCCATTCTTGACACCATAGTTTTACCAAAGTTTTTATTTTGCTTAGGTCACATCCTTTCCAATACCTATTAATTTGCATTACTTTTGATACTGAGGCACTGACGAGCTGTGTTCTATCGTAATGTGAAGAGTTTGAATTAGAAACGTCAAATTTCAAAGCAAAAATTGTTTATTCATTGTAACAACAACATTTTATTGGGATATTTAAAACTTTGTAACACAATTTCAATAGTTGAAGTGCTAATTTTATTGAAACTTTATTGTACTCTTTACTACCATGTCCCGGAACGGATCACCATTTTACCGTTTATAAACACAGGCTTCATATGATGTTAATTGCTGCACCGCTTGTAAATATTGTACAAAATTAAATGCATCACTAAAGTTTGGCATAAAACATTTTTGATCACTGCCGAGCTATTCTCTATTCTAGAGATGGTTTATTTTCAGTATCCCTGCAGCCAAATTAGCTACAAAGTAACCGAAGTACTAATGATTTAATAATGTAGGATATGTTTACAAGTGTACAAAAAATAACTGCTTTTAGCCCAAGCTAGGTGCCTTTTAATAATAAAACAAAAGTTCTGAAGTAGAACGTTGAAAAAAACATTATGTATATCTAGTATCTGCAGCAAAAATCAAGAAAGGAAAATGTTCTTAAAGGAAATAGCATTTAACTATGACTCAAATCACCACCCGAAGACAAAGTCACCGACCCACAATGATGAGTTGAGATTTTCTCAGTGTTATTCTTCATTAAACCAATGCTGGCCAGTGTCATTGCTGGACACCGTTTTGCACCTCTGCAAGTACATACGTCTGTCACTCTCTTACCATGCTTGGGTTAATGCAAGACACCATTTTTTAACTTCACGCTGGCACTAATGTTGGGCACGGTTTCTGATATGTGCTTTACCCGGATACTACTCAGCGGCAATTCTGGTAGAACTTGCTCTGTCATGAATAGAACATCTCGACTGTAGTAATATTCAACACTAAATTTCCTTGGAAGAATGTTCCATCTTTTGACAACTCAATATGTGAAGAATTTAGTGTGTTATTTAGAGTGTGAAATGCCTACCAATAATTTAATAACAGTTATTCCTGGTCACTACATTTTTATCTAGTGTCGACGCTTTCCTTGCTTATTACAATCTTCAATTTTTTTCAATAATGTTCACTCTAACTTTATGCTTCTCCAGCAAATGAAGGTTGAGTTTACGAAGTCCGTCTATGTACGATTTATTGCGACTGTCTTATGTGCCTAAGTTTACATTTATTGACATTGAATTTCGTTTACCTTTTTTGATCAATCAACCGTTTTTCTGAGTCTGATTGAACCTGCTGACACTGAAGTTCTGTTTTCATTTTTTCTCCTAAGTTTGTGTCATCCGCAAATTTGCTAATGTTTGAGAGAACATTTTTAGTTATTTTTTTCTCTTAATATTATGGAATAGACCGAGCCTAAAACATCCTGTAGGAACGTCGCTTGTTATGTTACCCCATGGAGACGTTGCTCTATTAAACACGACTCGCTACCATCTATCCATGATCCAACGTTTTATTCAATTTTTAGGACGCGTCAAGTACCGATGCTGTGCAATATTCTAACTAGGCAAGTTTGGACGACTCGATGAAAAAATTTTTTTTGGAAATCAAGGTATATAAATAATATTGTTTGTAGATTTTGTGTCAGAAATAGCAACTAGAATCCCCAGAAAGAGCGGTAGGTTCGTCAGATTAGATAAATTGTGTGGAAAGCCGTGTGAGTCTCTTAACAAGATGTTTGTTCCTAAGAATTTTGCAATTTATCCATGATAAAACTGACTGATGTGAGACTTGATTGGTCGGTAATTGCGGGACACTTCTTGCCTCCGCTCTTTATTGTTGCAGTTACGTTAGCTTATTTCCATTGAGAGGAGCGAATGCCATTAGTGAGATTAAGCCAAGACTGTTTGAGAGAGCTTTGATCATTCTGTTCACATTCTTCTTCAGTATTCTGGAATGAGCTGGGTCTGAACTTTCAAGTTTTGGGACTTGAAATTTGTCTATGTATTGAATTATTTCAGAGAAAAATCCTCTTGCTGCGGGCTTCAATTTGTACTTTTTCTACGATATCTTAAGGATTATGGATGTCCGGATCAGAAATCTAAAATACATAACACTAATATCGGTTTAGTAGGACACTCATTCCAGTGTAGTCTGTTTCTAGCTCTACATGCTCATTCTCAATAGGACCTTACTTGGTTCTGAATTACTCCAGGTGAAAAATCTTTAGTGTCGAGTGCTTCGATTCGTCTTCTTTTTATCCTGAGGATTTATAATATCCGGATTGTCCAACTAATAGCTACAGAATTGCTAGATTGTCTGTACTACTACATATCATGAATAGTTTTTGCTCAAAAAATATCTAAAAAAGTCTTTCAGATTGGTTTTGGTGCTTTTGCATTATCTTTTTACGATTCAGGACCTTTAGGACACTAACACTGATTTTTCATTTTTTGTCTTGTTTCTTATATAACGAGTGCTCTGCTTACTTTTGCAATTGAAAATGCCGCAGTTCTTTTTCCAGTACGTTGGCTGATTGACTGCTGATTGGTTGTTTGTTTTGCAGGATGTGATCAAGTTAGCTAATCTGAAATTATGATCTTGACCGTTGTTGCTTGATGTTTTCATCTCGATCTTTATCGGAAAACGTATATTGTTATGGCCACAAATTTTGAGCGGTTCGCTCACTTCAACTTTCGTGACAAGACAGTCGCATGCCCAAAATAGGCGATCAAGAATGTTGCTGCATCTAGTAGGTGTCTTTACCACTTTGGTCTTGAACCTATCTGAAGTAAATAATCAGGCGTTGGTTGACCTGTGGCAATACATTCGTCTGTTACACAATCTGTCCATAATATTGAAGTCATGGCGTGACGATGTCGGTATCATTAGCAAAACCGTGCACTTTTAGGGGCGATGGACGAGGATGATTTGACACTTATGTTATCGAAATCTTGAATTAATGCAATGTCGTGTCAGCTGCTTGGAATAGTTACTTCTTATTATTTGTGGATAGTTCTTTCATGATGAAAAACATTCCTTCACCCTGTCGACCTTGTCTAGCTTCAGGGAATAGTAAGTCCCCAGGGAATTTACAGACATTTTTATTGCTAAATTTCATCCACGATTGTGACGCCTATTATGTCAATAATTTGGTTCATTGCAAGGGTACCCAATACGTAGATATGGTCTCGGAAACGTTTCTGTTCATACCGATTTTCTTTCGGTTGCTGAGATTACACATTGATTGAATGAAAAGAGATGCACTTGTTTAGTTCCTTATTTTAGCTTCTGATCGTGGACGTGGTTTTTCCAATACTTTTCATCATCCAAGAAGAATGATCTGATATGCTATTTGTAATAATTTATGTTCCTGAAGTGTTAAAGCATTACTGATTATGACCTGCTTTCACTACCTTGTATCACACAAGGCAAGTTATAAGATTTGAGGGAGGCTATTCATGATTTTTTTCGACTCATGTTTGTATAATGTTGTAGTCACCGACATTAGAATAGCTTCAATCTTCCTGGCTCAAAATCCTCAAACACAAAAAATTATCTGAAGATATTGTTGTAGTAAAAATGTTATTCCTTGATTAATTCAAGGTCGAGACAACGAGTCGGAAAATATTAATTTAGATAAAAATACAGAATATTTTCCTTGTATTTCGTCATCTGGCAGTGATAAGTGCATCGCTCACAAAGACCATCAAAGAACTCTCAATCTGGCGAACAATAGATGTAAAATGCAATCGGGTCGCTACCTGAAACTAAACCATTCCATATGGATTGATGTTATGGGTTGGGAAAATGCCATCCTACTGAAGTTTCTATGGTGGATTACTCCGGAGGGTTTCATTTCATAATTCATTTTGGCATGCATGTGCACATTTGATCGGTATTGTTCAAACTACTAACTTATGTTGTAGCTACTAAATTTACAAGGGTATTCATTGTATGCCTATCGAAATGCTAGGCCCATCAGTATTTTTTTGTTCCAAATCGTTTTAGGCTGTGTCGACAAGTATTTGCTCTAGAAGGCAATCTTTTAGTGTGACATAATCTACGATGCACTGTGGCATTGCTCCTCACGTGTTGTTTACCTTTATTTGCTTGGTTAACAGTGAGCTGTTACTGTTACATCGATATACCGATAAGCGACTGATTCATGCCCGCATGCTACGTAGCTTATATTATAATAACCAAGAAACAGTTTCTGTTAACCTTACAAATGTAATATGCACTTCAAGTTCCCTAGAGAAAAAAATCGTGTTAATTTAGTATCAACTTTGCTACGCTAATTTGAATATAAGTACTGAATGTACTAGAAAGCCTCGTCACAGCAATTTTGAACATAAGTTGCTAATGCTCCAATTTTCGTGTACTCCATTTTCTTTTTTATTAACCTGCAATGGTACAAGAACAGTGATTCTTAGTTATGTTTGTGCGAGCACACAACATGTTTGCAGTCTACAGTTACCATCTCATTGTAACTGTGACTAAAATAAACCCGTCATGTAACCTTTAGATGAGTGTTCCCAATGCTGCACACCTACCACCTGCTCTCAAAATACCAGTTTTTTTGGTGCTGAGGGAGGGGCCCCTCACTTCAGTTTAAGTATAGACTTGTGGGTAGCTTGGAGTAGGCGGTAACAGAGAGGAAAGGAGGTGCCTAGTCTTCCCGTCTATAGGACTGCGGATTGGTGTCAAGTCTCGAACGACAGCCAACATGCATTACCTGCCGCACCAGAGACTGGAACTGCATCTGTGCATGCTAGACAACGCGACCAAAACTCTGATGGGGAAAGACAAATCAGATTAGATTAGAGTGACAAGGCTTTCTTGCGCACTGAGTCCGCGTCCAAATAACACCAAACATCAAACCAGCAACTAGTGCTGCATCAAGTTATAAATTTTTTAGTCAGACTGAAGTTAGGTCATCTGGTGCGTAAAGTCGATGTCCTATAAGTTTAAGTTCCTATACCGAAAGTATAGGAACTTCTAGAAGGCTGAGGCCATAAATTCCCAGCACTCCCCGAGTGGCAGCAAGGAGGATTATACCCTGCTCCTGAGCCCCAAGAATTCGCAGTCGTCCTCAAGGTGCCGAGGGCATTGCGCCTGAAGACCTGCTGAAGGGGAGATGAAAAGACAGGAAACGGGAATTCAATGCATAAAATCTACACTAGGTGTAGGGAATCTTGCTTGTGAGAACTCCAAGAATGGAAAGAAGAGGAGTCGTAGAAGAACGTTGCATGAATGAAAGTGCACAACTCTGTCATTTGCCATCCGAAGGAGAATTAGTTAAGAACGGTGTGTAAAGGGGGCATAACGTCTATTTGTAGAGCTGTTGAGAGCAAGTGTGAGACTAGTTGAATGAATTTTGATCTGAACATATATGAATATTGGTGAATAGAATGAAGTAAGTTGAGGTTAGATAGAAAGGGAGAGACAGTGAAGGGTGAAGAAGTGGGGAGTCTAAAGTGAAATAACGGTGTTCCCTCACCTCCCCCGGCTGCAAGTACAGAATGTATCTAGTGACTGCGCGGCCAATAATCCTGCTGCTGTCTTACTCACCGATTGACTCCACCATCCCAGAGGACCACTGTTTCTTTGCTCATTTTGAGTATAACTTTTTTGCGACCTCTCCCTTTAAACTGTGGCGAGTTGAAGCAATCCCGGAGATGGACGACGACTTGTCGATAACTTGATGCAGCAATGGCTGCTGGTTTTACGTTTGGTGCCGGCAGGACATTGACTTCAGTGCACTAGAAAGCCATGGCACTCTAATCTGATCTCCTGTTGGTTGCTGTGACAACTAATTCTATATCCGGCGTCAGAAAATAACTGCCGAGATGCTCAAAGTAAATTTGGTCCTCGCTTGTGATTTGGATTTTTTTTTCTTACTTTCCTTCTATGGTGGGGGCTGATTATTTTTTATACTTCCTACACGATTTCAATTATATATGTGATGGGCTGCATCATTTTTTTTACCGTCATGCCCTAACATTTCGCCATTTATCTTCTCCTGCGATGAATGAATATTTGGCTGGTTATCATTTTAACGCGATACTCGAGCTAAATTTACTTCGCGGTTCATTGTACAGGATGTTTCTTACCAAAGATTTTATACTGTTCTTATAAACAGATGGCAAACGATGATGTTGTTTTAATATCATGGAAGATCTAAATTTTTCGAAAATAATTTGCATTCGTATATATAACAGTGACTATTCACTAGGATAACACTGTACCACCCACGCCTTACAGTGCTGGGTTCTGGCTCATTTTTACTTGGTAAATGAGATCATAATTGCGATTGAAAGGCTAAGGATCTTAGGTGAGTGTATAGCTAGTTGGTTATAGTGTGACCTCGCCTAACTCAATCGGTTACTGTCACTTTGGGGGACTCAACGATCGGTTACATATGATAGCTTCGTGTTGGTGAGTAGTTGGATTACATTATTGATTATATGTAGCCATTTTGTCTAATTAATGACCCCTTTTCAATTGTATAGATTCATCATACAAATATGATTGTTCTGATCTGAATGATTGGTATCAATTATTTTGATTTGTTTTCAAGTATGAATAATTCGTTGTTATTTCTGCTGATAGAAGATATGATTAATAAAATATAATATCAAAGGAGCACCCAACATTTGTAAATGAATGTAATTGACGTTCCAAGTCCAGCTGGCTATTTGCAGTGTCTACATCAGCCTGAGTAGTATTTTGTTCAAGGAGAGGGTGTAACTACAATTCCTTGCGGATATTCTCATTTTCTCTGGTAATTGATGAACCTTATGTGTGTTACGTTGCTGAGTTGCACGGGGGCATTTAGGAAGTGCATCGAATTCACTTGCACTGCAGTTGCTGTACTTCCTGTAGCACATAACGCCAGGATCTGTCGGTCAGCTTACGGTGTGGGGTTTGCGCTCTCTCTGTTCTCTTGTATGTGATCCACTACACTGAGTGTAGATCTACTGTCTGGGATCCCCGTTTGCTATATCTTTTGATTTTTTCTGCCCCAAAACACATTGTCTCTAGAACGCTCTGAACCTAATCTCTAATCTAGGTATGTCAACGTCTGGTGTCAGAAGAGACTCATGCTGCACTGGAAAGCCTTGGCACTCTAATCTAGTCTTGTGCCAGAAGGACATTGACTCCAGTGCACTAGAAGGTCTTGTAACTAATCTTATCTATATCAGTCACCTGCTGATTGAATGGCCCCAAGCATCTGTCTTGTATGCAGTGTTGGGAAAAATAAATTATCTAGGCGTATTTTTCGGGTTTTGTTCAGTACGCCCTTGCAAAAATTGGACACACCAATGAAAACTTGTACCCAACTGTCAAAAGTAATGTTTATGTTGGTGATCTCAGAGTGTTAATCAAAGGACTTGGGAGATCCTGAACATATACATTTACGGAGCAATACCTTGCATGGTCAAGTCTAGTGTTGTTTAAAAGTAAAACGAACCAGACATGTGTTCACTGAGCTATGAATAAACTAGTAACATCTTGGGAGATAAGGGGTAAAAAAATATGCCAAAGATACTGTTACAATTATATTTTTGTTTGAAATTATGCGACTCGTGAATCATCACAATCCTAATCCTGATTTTATGTCCCACAAAGATGCATATGTATCATTGCCAGTTGATTATGACTTTC
>SDVV010005253.1:0-19383 GCA_016164225.1 Gammarus roeselii | reverse complement strand
CGAGTTGGTAATACTATACAAAGAGTTAAGCTGTTGTTCAGAGGATTAACGCCTGTTGTAATTATGTTACAGTGATTCATTTAAAGTGGTCCTACTGAATATGTGTTAGGATAATGACTAGGAATCATGCTATTTTATATTACTTCACTTCTTGACTATTGTGTCACATAGCACGCAGTCGTACATGAAAGGGTAGTTAGGTTGTGTCATCTGCGAGTGGGTAGTAACTTGGAGCCAGTCTCAGGGCTTCTCTTGAGTATAAATAAACTAAAAGTTTCTTTTGGTGATAAATAGTTTCATTCCCTACACATAGAAGCGGACGTATGGAAAATTCACATATTAATATATTATCACCCAGACCCACTCAACTGAGTAGCTGGAGAGTGTCATTTGGGTAAACACCCTAGACCCCTCCTGGGTCGGGCGAACTCACAGCTCGTCGGTCATTGATAAGTATCTATCGGTACAGATTTCGATCGCTTTTGATTTCTTTGAATTGATTCGGCGACTACAACTGTTTATCATCTGTGCAGCAACCTTAAATGGTAACCAATGTTGCAACGCATCCCATACATCCTGGTCAAGTAATCGCAAGCTACTAACTTGGTAAACGGTGTGAGAACGTATTGAATGCGACCTATCTAACTAGTAGCCTGCTAGAAACATAACAAACCAATGTTGACCACGCAGCATGATTTTATCAGTCCTATATACTACTACATGGTATATAGGGCTGATGATATCATGGTCAAAGTCAAAAGTAGGAAAAGGATGCGTTTTAGACATTCTTCCCGCGCGGTATGGCTCTTTAGGCCCGTTGAAACTGCTCGTGGTGCTTTTCAATCTGCAACTCAAAACAATGTAGCGCATCTTTTTTATTGACATTTTAAACATTGAAAATCCAATGTTTATATAATTTTTTTATTTTCATAAAAAAAGACAAAATTCAAAGCAAAACAATGTGGCGCATCTTTCTTATAGACATTTTAAACCTTGAAAATCCAATGTTTATATAATTTTTTTTTTCATGAAAAAAAAAATGAAAAAACTCAAAGCCTTCTGGAAGGTGAACCGAGTGGAATTTTATAAATCTGACTACGGCTACTAGCCTTTAATTGAATTTTACACCTAGCCTCATGTGCAAATGTGGCCAAAAAAGGCCTGCAACATGCTACACCTGAACTTTTGAAAAATATATTTCAAAATCCATTTTTTTTTCGAAGAATATGAATGTTTTTGAGCTCGAAATATCATTGCCCATCTTGAGTTACGTCCCCTGCCCATCAATCTGCTTCTACCCACCCGACTGAGACTTGCCAGCCTAACGAGGAACGTCCAGGAAACTCGCCCGGCGGTGCAGCCAGTAACGGCCTTATTTTAACCTACCGTTTTTAAAGTAGCGTAGCATTTTGGAGGAGGGGCTATAATGGACTATAATGGTGAGAAGAGAGTTGTCTATATTCCCAATTCAGATAACTGTTGACATTAATTCGGGAAGCTCCCGAACGAAGTCTTGTACACTTTACCTTAATTAAATAAAACCAATATCCGGAGAAGACACATTGATTGCCCGTCAGACGGCGAACTTTCAGGCAACCCCAATTGTGTAATGTCTTAATTATTTAAACCCAATTATATTGTTTACATTGAAGCCCAATAATATTTCCTATATCGAAACCAATGATATTTTCTATAATGAAACTCAATGATACTTGCTATGTTGAAACCCCATGATATTTCCTATATTTAAACCCAAGGATATTTCTATATCTAGACCTGTCTAGGTTTACATACCTACTGCAAATTAATACCAAGTATGATATCTCAGATTTCGGTTATTGGCTGTGACGCGGGACCAGCCCGGACGAGGGCGCATCCACCACCTTCACAGGCATGGTGGAGTCCGAGCATCTGTGGTACTTCATAATCTCATCTACTCCGGCATAGCACGGAGGTCATTTTTTGATATAACCTTTAATTAGTGTAACGTTCAAGTTACCTTTTTCATAGTTTATTAAATTTAATATTGAATTCTAGTGTCACTGGTTCCTTACATCTTTGGATATACATTTATTTGTTACAAATGCAGGGTAGAGGTTAAGGCAAGAGATCATGGAAGTTGGAGGTTAGGTCAAGAGGTGATTCAAGTTTGATGTTGAGACAAGAGATGATGCAAGTTGAAAAGGAATTTGCAGGAAAATTCCTATCACACTAGCCAAGTTATAGAGAATACATAAGAAATGCAATGTAAAGAAAAGTTACTTGTTGGCAGCAGTGAGAAAAGAATAACCAAGTGAAAGAAAATGAGTCGGAGTAGTGATTTAAGGAGACGAGATTAGAAACAAACCCTGTATCGTATGTCATGGAGAAATCAAATACCCTTACGCCGCAGTGGAAGAGTGAAGTACTTTAGTAAGAGCCTCAATCATTTTCAGAAAAAAATAGATATAATCTTCTTGAATTTGATATGATTCAAGAATGATCTGGAGAGCCGATACATAAATTGCGTAAATTACCCATCCCAAATCGAATGTAATCAAGACAAATATTGTCCCGTCATCTGCTGATGATTGTCTCGATTTTTTTAAATGAAATTTCAATAAGCACTTTGTTTCGATGTACTGTTAGCTTGTCAAATTTTTGGATGTTGAGAAATCTTGCTGTTAATAAAAACAGCCTTTCAAGAATTAACACATAAACATTACAGCTGAACTAATACGGTTTGTGGTTGAGCAATCCAAAACAATCATCGCGGCTACTCACCCTACCTCATCACAGCCGCGCACACACAACGTTCCCATTGCCAGGCTTTAGAGCTCAGTGCGATAGTGCTTCGATCCCTCCTCTAAGCCCTGGACCGACACAACACTGCCCTGATCAGCCCAGCACTGCCCTGACTGGTCAAACACTTCTCCGATCGGTCCAACAATGCCACGTCCGGTCCAGCACCGACCAAAACACACCAATGCCCAGACTAGCCCGATCCTGTTCCAACCGGCCTAATACTGCACCGATTGGCCCTATACTGCCCCAGCCAGCCCAACCCTATCCCGACAGCCCAACACTGCCACTGCCAGTCCAGCACTGTCTCGATCGGTCCTACACTGCTCAGATTGGGACAACACTGCCCTGGCCAGTCCATCATTGCCCCGGCCGGTCCATCACTGCCCCGGCCGGTCCATCACTGCCCTGGCCGGTCCCACACTGCCCCGGCCGGTCCAGAAGACAACCGCATCCGCAGACACACAGCACCGCCGGTCAGAAGGTTGCCGCATCCGACATACACAGCTTTGCCGGATAAAGAGAGGCTACAGTCGGCAGAAACAATACCGCCGGACAGAAGTCGGCCGCAGCCGACATACACAGCACAGACGGACAGATGGCGGCCACAGCCGGCAGACACAGCACCACCGAACAGAAGCCGGTTGCAGCCGGCAGACACAGCACCGCCGGGTAGAAAGCGGCCGCAGCTAACACAGCACCAACGGAGGGAAGTCGGCCGCACCCCGGAGACCCCGCTCCCCAGAAAGAAGGCGGCTGCAGCAGACCGACACAGCACCGTCGGACAGAACGCGGCCGCAGCAGACAGAAACACCACCGCTGGACGAAATCAGCCGCAGCCGATAGACACAGCCTTGCCGAACTGAATGCGGCCGCAGCCCATAGATTCAGCATCGCCAGGCAGGAGGTGGCCGCAACCGGCAGAAATAGCACTGCCGGAAGAAGGCTGCCGCAGCCGAATGACACAGGACCGAGGAGTATTCTTAAGTGTCAAATACTTCCAGACGCAAGAGCTCCCTCACAATTCAACTTCATTTAGAAGCAATTTTACCTGCATGGCATTAAATGTTACAAGTTTGAAAAATAACCTTCCTAGCCTCCAAATCAATATACCCGACAATTTTACACCCGCTGTGCTGGCAATTAGGGAACAGACTTGACAAAGGTATTACAGAAAACATATCATTTGTCGGGTACAATCTAATCACAAACAATAACATGAGTAATACATTAGACGTTTGTTTTGTTCATTTATAAATCACAGGCTGACTGTTGTACCGAAACCTGAACTCACTTTCATCAGGCCAGAAATTGACTCTTTTTGTCGACATTTGTTGTGATAGTGAGGTAAAAATAATGGGTATGGTTTACCATAGAGCTTTTGAAATATCCTTAAAAAATGATCTACCGATGAATGATATTTTTAGTGGCATTGGTGTAGCTCATAATTAAGTTTATATTATAGGTGACTTCAACGTATATGCTTCAGTACCATAGGTAAAATTCAGTGGCTGACTATTAAAATACTTTCCTCTCACATGGTTTGTATCCAATAGATACTAAACCAACGCGAAAAATTGCTAGATCAGCAACTTTAATCGATAACATTTTCACCTACGATTTTAATTGTATAATTCATGCGGTTGCGATCGTTTCAGATGTCTGAGACCATTTCCCTGTTTTTTATTCAGAACGCCGTGATCAAATTATTTTACCATTGCCGTGACTATTCAAAAATTTAGGAGGCGTGAGAGTTTATGACTTCAACGAAATACTATCCATAGTGAACATTAATAAATGATGGTTTTATTGAGTTCCATAGCCTACTAATTGAGCTGTTTGACGTGCATTCTCCGCTTATAACGGAAAAGCTCTGCCACAAACAGCTAAGAAACCATGCATGACACCGTGTTGACTTGTCTGACAGATAAACAAGGACATATTGTACCGTAGATACAAAAGGCCTCCCCTCAGGTGTAATTATAAATATAAAATTAACAGGAATGAGTTCACAGAACTGATAACAATTGCCCGTGG
Organism: Gammarus roeselii; assembly: GCA_016164225.1. Taxonomy (NCBI): domain Eukaryota; kingdom Metazoa; phylum Arthropoda; class Malacostraca; order Amphipoda; family Gammaridae; genus Gammarus; species Gammarus roeselii. The sequence continues at coordinate 14,565 of SDVV010005253.1, read as the reverse complement.
AAATAATGTGCAAAAGCAGATTGATAACAGCAATAAAAGTCAGAACAATCATAAGTAACCTTCTTGGAAAAAATGAAAAGTAATTCGGATTTCATTCTTATTGATGGTGTGATCATAACCGATTCACAAACAAGTTCAAATGCATTCAAAAATTACTAAAATAGTATTTTTGGTACTCAAAAGGAATTTATTACTCGCAATAACATCCTTTCTGAACTTTGTTCAACGAATGAAATTCCAAAACAACCAATCTTAAACCTTACCGACCTTACCGAATTTAAAACATTCATAAATGCTAAGAAAATAGTAGCAGCACTGGCTGGTACAATGTAATTATAGCAGTAGAGCCAATGCAATTGTTGCTACATCTGGGATTATCGTGACTTCCTTGACTCAACTTTTCCTTAAGTCCTTCCAGCATGCAATTTCTCTAGAACCCTTCAAAATCGCCAAAATTAGTCCAATTATACAAAAAGCTAAGCACAACGGACAAAAACTTATCCACAATATCAGCCATAAGTCAAACTTTTTAATATATTTGTTATGCTAGACTAGGCTTTATTATAGTTCAATGGAGACGTTATTGTTGGGATTGATAGCGGGAAAGTCACTGTTGCTACTTATACAGACCATAGAAATGCCTTTCATTGTGTGATTCAGGACCTAGGTTCTTTGACTAAAGTCGGATAAAAAGTTATCTTCTTGATAGAAAACATCTCGAGAGTGGGAATAAACAATAATCATCTGTCGTTGTCTAAATGTAAGAGTACTGCAAAAATCTATCCTTGGCTTTAGCTCTTCTTGATTTTTAATAATTATATTGTATTTACCTGCGACAGGTAATATTTTGCTTTTTTTGCAGATCAGACAAAAGTTTATTCGACTGGAGAAATTTTCCATGATACTTTGACTAATATGAATAATCAATTGGTACAGATTTCAAACTGTTTCACATCCAATAAGTGGAGAAGACGCTGGTCATGATATTTTCCAGGAGGTAGATATCAATTCCTAACACAAAATTCGAATTGAAGGGTCAACTAGTTGCACAGGTAACAAAACAAAAGTGTATCGGTGTAACAGTCGAGAAGAGATTGAACTCGAAAGATCACGTCCCATTTATTGTAGGCCAATTATCCAAATTATGTGGCATCCTTTACAAAATTTGAAATCGAATAACAACACATGCAAAAAATCTTCTGTACATCAGCCTTATTCCTCTATTTTCGGCTTATTATATGAACGTGTATGCATCTCTCAACAAAATAGACCTAAGCCTTATAATTTTTAGTCAAAGGCTAAGAATTATTAAGAAAGAACCCTATCACATACTAGCAAACGTGCCCACACGTTATCTTTTGTGGGGAATTATTTCCTTTCCCTAATCACTTTACATAGATCTTTACATATATTATATCACACACCTTTGAATGGGATCGACATATTGCTATGATACATATCAATAAAGTGTACGGTAAAAGTTACTGTTATTTGGCGGGCTTTTTCACGCGTGAGCGCCTCAATAGCGTCTTCTCTTCGATACACGGTCATTTTTTTGTAACTAATGAACTAGTGTAACTACAGCTGAGAAATCTACTCTAACTCATGTTAGTTCTTTCTACCAAATTGTAAACTAAACCGTCTATTTCTCACTAGTCGAAATCGCGTCACTTTGAATACTCCTTGGCAGTAAAGTTTATTTGTATCCATCACTCAGAGTTTTCACATTTTAGGAGAGCACCGAAATGACTGGTGCTACACTCACCATTGTTCGGAACACACTGGTGGCCCTAAGACTAGTAACCCAAACGGTCACCGCCTTCTAAGTACCCGCGGGCCGGCGTCAAAAAATTACGTACTCAACCTCAGGACATTTTAACACAAAGATGGTTTACTTCAAACTATAACAATTACCATGTACGCCTTCTTACCATTATTTGATCATATTATCTTAAAAAGCATGGTATGCATTTAACTACTAGAAAATCTTAAAATGATATACTTCCCCGATAAAGGGAAATACCTTGGCCCTTTACTCAGTACGACAGAGGGAAAAACATCTGGAGGCAGCACAGAGCGGGAACACCTTGGAAGTTGAGAAAAGGATGGGAAGGGGAAAATTCCAAGACCACTGCCACAAACCCTACATTCCCAAACTCCAGATGCCAACGTCATACTGAACTAGATGGTTCCAACAATATACAATTTACAGTTTTCTTTCCTCCGACGAGGTATTGTGGGTTTTGTTTCCCACACACTCCCGCCCGAGAGAAATTCGTAATGTCACTTATTGTAGCCGAGTGACAATTCGCTTTCTTGCAACTAGACCCGCAGCTCATGTGGGTCTAGCAGCGCTTAACTCACGCACAGCTGTTGTGTTTAAGCTGTCTCCCTTGTCATGGGTGACCCGGCAAGTTTTGCCCCTTTGCCCGTCGTCCGCATCGGGCGGTGGTGCCTGGCTTGGTTCCGGCAACTCGGGAGAAACATCCGAAGATTCTCTCGCTTGTACTTCTAATTGGTAGAGTAATACCACCAGTCGACTGACGATCCCACGCTTCGTGGTAGTCACGCTTCGTACGTGACCACCACTTCCTTTATGAAGGTCGATGACTTGGCCCAGGTTCCATAGTAGCCTGGGACCCTCGTCGTGGATTTGAACTATATCACCCACTTTGGGTGCGATGATCTCCCTGGCTTCTACGGCGTTATGCCGTAGAATGGTCAGATACACTTAGCTCAAACAAATCCTTCGGATGTTTTTCTGGCGGCGTGTGAGGAGTTCTGCTGTCTAGACGATATCCAAGCATCAGCTGGGATGGCGTCAGTGGTTCATAGTCATCAACTGAATCTGAAATGGATGGTAGCGGACGGTCACTGAGGTCCGCTTCTATCTCACAAAGTACAGTGTGCAGTTCGTCTTCTGTCACCATAGCTCTGTGTAACGTTTTCTGAAAACACAGTTTGACCATCTTCTCTATCCTTTCAAAGAAGCCTCCGAACCAAGGGGCCCGATTGGGGTTGAAATGCCACTTGTATTTATTTTGGTTTAGGGTATTCCGTACACTGTGATGTTCTTCCCAAGATTGTAGGATCTTGGCGGAACTCACAAAGTTTGATCCGTTATCACTGATCAACATTTGAGGATAGGAACGACGAGCGGAAAATCTTTGTAGGGTTCTTAGGAATGCTTCTGCGGACAGGTCCTTGGCAACTTTCAGGTTAACTGCTCGAGTGGATGCGCAGGTGCACAAGGCGATGTACCATTTGCCAACTTGAGTCCCTTCCTTAACATAAAGGGGACTGGCATAATCTACACCAGTTACCGCGAAAGGACGTGACTGAGTAACTCAATAACTTGGTGGAGGAGGGGTTGGTGGTCCACGGAAATGTATCTCACGTTCCCGTCTACATTGCACGAACTTCCTAATTATGGTTTTGACTCCTTGTCGGGCTCTCGGTATGTACCACCTTTGACGTAGGCTGGCCACGACGTGGCTTATTCCCATGAGGTGTCTTGTTTTCTAGCTCTTTGGAAGCTACTGCTAAGGTGTTCTGGACTGTGTCCCATCTGAGTCCCAGGACAGGAACAGTAGGTCTGACATCTGACTCACCTTCCTTTTCTGTTATCATTTGAGCTCTGGGTCATTTTTGCCCATTCCCTGAGGTTGAGCCCAGCTTCACCTAAGATTTCCTTGGATGAACCATGGAATTCTTTTAATTCAGTCTTTGTTGATGCTGCGATTAAGAGGTTATCCACACAGATATTCCTCTTGATCCTATCAGTAATGTCCCTTTTCCCTCCATACTTTCCCAAGTGGTGATCAATAGTTGCATTAGGGATAAATTGAGAGCAGGCTGCTCCAAAGAGGATGACCTTAAAGCGATAAGTGTCTATGGGACTGTCCGGATTCTTGGGATCTCTAGGCCATAGAAACCTAGTAAAATCCCTGTCCTGCTCCTCCAGCTCTACCATCAAGAATGCCCTTGCAATATCAGAACAGGCAGCTAGCGCCCCCAATCTGAATCGCATCAACATTCGAGGTAACTCAGGGACCATGGATGGTCCAGGGTACAAAAAATAATTCAGACTTACTGCATCAATGTGTGATTTAGCTGAACAATCAAATACCACACGCGCGGCTGTTGTCGGAGAATCCTTCATTACTGAGGGGTGTGGCAAGTAATGACAAACATCCATCGTTTTCATGTTACTTACCTTTTCGGTGAAACCTTTCTGCAACTGTTCTTGCATCACACCGTCGTAGAGCTTCAAGAGTTCAGGTTCTGACCTCAAACGCTTAAGATTACTTACCAGTCTTTCCTGGGCCAAGCGATAATTGATTGGCAGCGTGGGATGATATGCTTTCCACGGCAGTCTAGCTACATACTTACCCTCAGAGAATCTGATGCTTCTGTTGGACTGCTCTAGGGCTGCTTTATCATCTGGGTGAGCTTCCTCTGGCGAAATGCCGATGATATCTATCTTCCACAACAGATCGACATCTCTTTTAGGTTCCTTGTTGACTGCAACCTTGAGTGCAGTGATTACATTTACCTGGGGGGATGCAAACTCTCTGTTTGTTATGGGTCCGGACAACATGTCTCCGAGCTTTGATGATATTAGGAATGATGAAGCTATAATAAAAGTGTGCTCCTACAAGCATGTCTACAGGGTAGTGGACTGTATTATCAAAACAATCAGCTAGGTTACGTCCTTTGGCTGTTAACCTTTGAGCAAGATCATTTACTCCATTCATGTGGAGTCTTTCAGCTAGAGTGTCAACCACAATCACATCCATGGATATGCTCTCATGTGTTGGCACATCAATTGTGACAGTGGTGATTTCATACTCCGTTTCAGTTCCTTTAATATTGAAACTTAGATGAGTTTGGTAAGATTGGTTAATGGGTTAAAGAGTTACCAGCTGGCAAAACCCAAATCGTTAAAGTTAAAGTTAACGTTAAAGTGAGCTTCGGTGAGCAGTAATAATTCAAGTGAACACGGTGCTTTCACTTTCAAGGCACAATCTGACTCCAATTTATATTTAACATTTATTATTCACGAAGTGAGATTGAGTATTATGGGCAACACCAAAAAACAGACACAGGGTCAATGACAGAAAAAGGCAGTGGTTAAATCTTTGGTATGGTGCAATATAACTTCCCAACTTAACCGAGTGAAGACATCCAAGGTAATATAGAAGGGGAAAAGAAGGGAGATAGGATGGCCGGCAAGAAAATCAAGGGCGCTGTTACTTCACAGCGGGTAATCTTCACTGCTTCTATCTTTATAATTTATAGAAGTCAGGTCGAGAGTTTGGTTCTGCTCTCGCCCGAAGGAGGTTGGCGTACAAGGGAGGTAGTGTTCCTTTTTCTGCGCCAATCCGCAGCATAGAATGAAGGCTGCACATAAAAAAAAATACTTGGCTAAACAATGTGCCACATGGGAGATAAATTCACATCATTCTGCCTGCCTCATATAGGCAGAGAGATTGGGTGCATGTATTATATTAACATAAAAAGTAAAAAATAGTATACCCCTATGAGTGTAGCTAACCGGAATAAAAAAGTCTTAAGCTCCACAATTCAAAAATTACATCCAAGATAATTTGACTTATGTTTATTATCAAGAACTATGAATGCATAATTCTCCTCCTACTGGACGTATGGTAGTTGTGAGAAATGATCCACGAATTAAAAAATAAGTTATTTACACTATATATCTATACATAGGCACGGGTCAAGGTAGGATGCTACTCAGACCTAAAGATTGCTACCATGTGAGCAGAATACCAATTTGAATATCCTATTATAGCCTTGGGCCGAGAAATATCCCATAGCTAGCTGCAACTGTACATTTGTGTAAGGTTGAAATCTTGCATCCAGGTGTATACAGGGAATATCCTTCTGTAAAAATCTATAATGTAATTATTAGTCTGCTCTAGATTTAGAAACCTAGTATAAGACACTGGAGTAGACACATAGTGTAAAATACTGTTACTCCTACCTGTCTTCTGTGGGGTAAGAGATTTTTATTCCCAAGGTAAGCCTTGTTGTTTTATTACATTTGCACTGGAAAGCAATATCTAGCTGCATTCACTATTTAATTAGATGTGCCTGCAATCATTACAACAGTAAATTCCTAATTAGCTTGGGCATGTTGCAGCTGTTCATTTTCACAGCGAATAGTTTAAAATAGACGAACAACACTCTCCCCGTATTTGCTACAAATGCAAGTGGTAAAATTCACTTGCATCACACAAAAAACAATGTATTGTTCCACTCTCCGGAGAGTTAAGAAAGCCTTCTCAGGTTTAATGCCGGAAGACTTTGTTGTCTAGGAAGGCGTTGTTGCCATATTTGTCTCAAGGTATTTCTCTGAATCATTTATTCCTCCTGATGAATGTTCCATGGCTTTGTGCGTGAGTATACGTATTTATTTAACCAAAATAAATATTTGTTGCACTGCCATTATGGTTGGAAGCAGTTTCGTACAAGCTGAATGGAAATGTTGTAGCTAACTACAGAGAGATGCAAACAATGAAATCAAACCATGCGATTGCTTAATAGCAATAGGTGCTTGTGATGTACGCATAATGTGTTTAGTGTTATTAGGATAATAAAGGGTCAATTGAGAACCTCTGCAAAATCATCAGGGGTCAGGATGGTATGACGACATGATGTGTCACCATTGCTCAGTATTCTTCTTTTAATGAAGGATCTCTGCGCGCCCTGATCAACAAAGCTCGCACATGCTTTGTTCCAGCTTCGGTTCTTAAACTTACCATTGCTGTGGGTAGGGCAGTAGCCTTCCCACATCCTGATGCCAGTGCATTAACAGTAGCTACACTAGCCGGACCATTTGCTGCAGGACCAGTAGCCACAGCAACCATACCTTTCTGATTACCTGAAAACTTGTCATCTGACTGTGGATACTTACCTCTTTTATTACATAGAGCACCATGGTGACCAGTCTTCTTACATATTTTGGAAAATGGGTCTTTTTCAGAGCAATTCGTTGCTCTGTGGCCAACCTTGAAGCACTTGTAGCAAAGGCGCAGTTCAAATACTCGAGCTTTCCTTGCCTCGGTGGCCTGGTATTTTGTGCATCTATACACAGAATGATCTGCTGAACATAGAATACACCCAGAAGTTCCTACCTGAAATGACCCAGCAGTGCTCAGGGGCTTGGAGTTATCTCACTGATTCCCTCTTGAGCGATTTTCATTTTGTGCTGATCTTTGAGTGCCAGCAGTTGGCCTTTGCTTTCCAGGATTTTGGGATTTACCTTGTGTGTCACAGTCTTCCATTCTAACTATGACTTCTCGCAGTGTCACGCAGAAATTCTTCATGTTCCAGGCTTCAGAATTTTCTTTGTGACCATTGTAAGTTTCTAAAATGGTGGGAGGTAGTTTCCTCTTGAGCAGGTTGACTAAGATGAAGCTGCAATTTGTGCACTTGTTGCCGTCTATCCTTGCAGTCTCCAAGTGACAAAATTGAGCCTCCATCCTTTGTCTGAACTCCTGTAGGCTAAGGATCCCGAACTTGCTTGATGGTCATCCAAGTCATAAAGATGAGCTATTTTTATGCATGACTTCTCTCCCAACTGTTTTTTGAGCAGTGCCACTGCTTGAGGGTATTCTTCATTTGTATGTGTGAAACCCATCAACACACTTTGGGCAGGAGCCTCCAACTTGCTACTTAGATTATGGAATTTCTCAGAGGGTTCCAAATCTGGACTCTGATCAATAGTTTTGAACGACTGCCAAAAACTATTGAACGAGAGTATGTCCCAGGAGAACTCCATTATCTCCAGAGTTGGGAACTTCACTCTTGCTGCCCTCCTTGTTTCACTAACAGATAGAGTGGCGTTGCTAGGTGGACCAACTCCTGTTTCATCCATCAAGCGGTTGCACTTTGTGATGAGCAACCTTATCTCGTCCAACTCTTTCACATGGTCCGCTGCCATATTGTAGAGTGCGGCTTCGCTAACTGTTTCATCACTTACCTGGATCTCTTGGATCTGCTCTTGCAGCTACACTACCTTTTGGATGAGCCCTTCAGCTAGCCTCACATTCACAGCAAGAGCATCTAGATTTTCTGGGGCACTGAAGGGGTCTGTATCACAACACTGTTTCAACTTTGGAAGCAGTGGGGTGATGAAGCCCTTATATGCTCCCTTGCTGCGAATGAGACCATCCATGGTTGGCACCATCTTGAGATCCTTGGGTATTTATCAGTCACAGAAAATTTTTTTTCCTTGTCCGTTCACTTACGGAGTCTACTTGACTAACTAGTCAACAAATTCCATCCTTCTCAAATGTTTCCAGAACCTGTCAGTGAAAAGCACACTACTTTTCAAGGCATAGAAGCAAAGAAGAAAAATGAATCTATTGACACTTGACTTTGATCTTGGTGACTTACAGACATCAACGATCTACCATATTAACTTCTTGTTGGTTGAAATACCACCTTTCAGGAATGCTTCCAAGCCTATCACGAGAGAAGTCACTACTTCTCATGAGCACAGAATCAATCAAGAAATGATGATTTCTTCCCAACGCTATAAACGATCTTCTGATAGCATGGAGACACAACCTAGGTCTACTTTATTTAACTACTTATCAACTACTTCTCAAAGCACGGACTACAAATAGAGAGGCAAATTGACACCATTTGCCATCAGGTTTACCAATATTTATGACGTTTTTTCATTTTTTAAATAACTGGAGCTGTCATCATTTGTCATGATAATCTCCAATGATAACCAGGGTTGCACTCAAACTTTGTCAACCAAGGCTAAACTTGAAAACTAAAGTATCAAACATCAGCATCAATTATCTACATTTAACATGTGCCAATTGTACCCTGGCTCTTCCCATTATATGTGTAGGAAATGATAACTTACCAAGACTTTTCCCGAATTCCTAGGGAATATTCATCTATAAACCATAAATGAATATATATTCCTGCGTTTAGCTTTATATTCAAACTGGACGCTTTCTCTCATTGGAGACTGATCATTTTCCAGGATGGCGTCATCACCATGACGCTTGCAAGTTTCGAAACAATGGCGGCACTGGTCAACTGTCCGGTTCTCAATAGGACCATTATGTGGGGAATTATTTCTTTTCCCTTATCACTTTTCATAGATCTTTACATATATTATATCACCCACCTTTGAATGGGATTGACACATCGCTATGATACATATCATTAAAGCGTACGGTGAAACTTACTTTTATTCGGCGGGCTTTCTCACGCATGAGCACCTCAATGGCGTCTTCTCCTCGATACACGGTCATTTTTGTAACTAATGAACTAGTGTAACTACAGCTGAGAAATCTACCATAACTCATGTTAGTTCTTTCTACCTAATTGTAAACCAAACCGTCTATTTCGTGTCATTTCTTGGCAGTAAAGTTTATTTGTATCAATCACTCAGAGTTTTCACATCCTGGGAGAGCACCGAAATGACTGATGCAACACTTACCATTGTTCGGAACACACTGGCGGCCCTGAGGCTAGTAACCCAAACGGTTATCGCCTTCAAAGTACTCGCGGGCCGGCGTTAAGAAATTACGTACTCAACCTCAGTACATTTTAACACAGAGATGGTTTACTTCAAACTATACCAACTACCATGTACGCTTCCCTACCATTATTTAATCATATTATCTTAAGAAACATGATCTGCATTTAACTACTAGAAAATCTTAGAACGATATACTTCCAAAATAAAGGGAAATACCTTGGCCCTTTACTTAGTACGACAGAGGGAAAAACATCTAGGAGGCAGCACAGAGCGGGAACACCTTGGAAGTTGAGAAAAGGATGGGAAGGGGAAAATCCAGGCCCACTGCCACAAACCACACACTCCAAAACTCCAGATGCCAACGTCATACTGAACTAGATGGTTCCAACAATATACAATTTACAGTTTTCTTTCCTCCACGAGGCATTGTGGTTTTTGTTCCTCAAACCATTCTTTAGTCTATGGAATATTCTCACACCGTCGCATCATTGACTTTTCTGCAGCAGTATTTGGCTACAAAAGCTTTGAATCAATAACTAACTTTGTTAGCGATTTTTCCGTGAGAGGTAAATCCTATCTATAATCTTCGCAACAATACGGATTTGCAAATTCACTGAAGCTCATCAACAAAGTCGCAACTATTCTTAAAGTACAGCTCTGACAAAAAAAAAATCGATTGCTGTAGACATAAGAACGCTTAGCTGTATAGGTACAGTAGCAAAAGAAAGTTCCTTTATGGTTAGTCTGTAACTGATTTTTTTTAGACTTTTCCGACATGGAATTATCTTCACATAGAAATTTCTTGCGGTATTACGTATAGACAATCCTTCTTTATGGATACTATCAATTAAATTTCCGATGAATTCAAATGTTGAGCGAAAAATTATTAGTGAATATTTCTCTTACTATTTAATCATAAACTAATTTTCTCTCGCTACTGTACATTGAAACTTAAAGTAAAAATTATTTCTGTTCCAACGTGTATGTCCAGAAATTCTTGAATTGTAACATTTCATGTTACCTATGTTGGACATTTAAACTCTTATTTTCCTTATTATATGCGAGTTCAAACAGTAGATTGTCCCGTGTTCAGTTTACCATGTACAGCAGCGAGCAAATATTCGTTTATGGTTAGTCTGTAACCGGAAAAACAAATTAGACTTTCCCCACTTGGAATTTAACTTCACATAAAAATTTCTCACCGAACGGTGTGTGGACAAAGCCTTTTAATAGGTAATATTAATCAGATTTTCGATGAGTTCAAATACAGAACGGAAAATGGACATTGAAGATTTCACTTAGTTTTAAATCCTGAACGAATTTTCGCTCGCTTTACCTTACAATTTTTTCTTGAAATTAATACAGTTTTAACAGTTTTAACAATTTTAAATAAGTAATACAAATAATACAATTTTAATGCAATTAATACAAATTAATACAAATTTTTCTTGAAAATAATTAATACAGTTTTTTTCATGACATATTGAACAATGGGGAATAGAGGATGTCCTCCATATACGTGCTTGCAGACGTGAACACACTGTATCTCTTTTGTCAATGGAATATTCCATCAATGTGTGACATCATTTACCTTTCTGCCTCGTGTTTGTTAACGAAGCTCTGAATGAAGAAACTGACAATGCAAACTACTATTTAGCAACAAAAGGGATTTGCAAATTCGCCGCAACTCAACACAATCCCAACTATTTTCCAGATACAGGATTGCTCGACCTTTGCACTCAATCGCTACAGATACAAGAGCGAGTAACAGCAGAGATACCTTTAAACGTAAACTAAAGTTACCCTTCATTTAAGGCGAGGGTGCACAATTTCTTGGAACGTAACTTCCTTTTTTATGCAATTTACCACGTGAACTGTTAGTTAATAATTTCTATCATTCCGTTGCTCTCTTTTATTTTCCTCATTTCATATACTTGCACTTTCTTGTATCTCGTAATTGTGGGAACATATTTAATTAACAGCCAAACATATTCTCATGGTTACCCCACGTATTCATGTCTTCAACTTCACTTTTTCTGGGTGAATGTTTCCGCGTTAACTGTTTACTATTTCTATTATATTCGTAAATGTTTCCTCCTTAACTGTCTACTATTTCCATTATATTCGTAAATGTTCCCTCGTTAACTGTCTACTATTTCCATTATATTCGTAAATGTTCCCTCGTTAACTGTCTACTATTTCAATTATATTCGTAAATGTTCCCTCGTTAACTGTCTACTATTTCCATTATATTCGTAAATGTTCTCTCGTTAACTGTCTACTATTTCCATTATATTCGTTAATGTTCTCTCGTTAACTGTCTATTTCCATTATATTCGTTAATGTTCTCTCGTTAACTGTATACTATTACCATTATATTCGTAAATGTTCCCTCGTTAACTGTCTACTATTTGTATTAGATTTGTTTAACAAGCGGAGCGCTTATTAGCGTCATTTGCTCCTGATCACAAACAAAATACATGCCAATGTTCTCTATCGAAATTTGTCAACTGTAAACATCTTCTTGATTCCGCCTTGGCGCCTATCAGAATATCTTCCATTTTGTTTAACACCGTCACACCTTGCAGTGCGTGGTGCAGCAGCCCTTTCAATTGCAGTCTTGACTCATGGTCGACGACGCTCGTAACAGCTGCAAGTCTTCCCAGTACGCATTCATCACCCTCACATTCAAGGATTATCGATAGCAACCCCAAACCAATGCAAAGGGGTTGCCGGCGTTATTTCGGGAGAAAAACTGTGCAGGATTATATGAAAGATGTCCGCCCTCTGGTCGCTTTTAGACTCACTGATATGCCGATGAAAAATATCCTGTCATCTAAGAGTTCCATAATTGGTGGCATTACATCTTCATGAAATTGCAGTTTCTTTCCATCAAGACAATGTTCATGCTATGCAGACTCCTATAGATCATCATAAGTAGGAAGAACGATTGTGATTAGTTCGAAGTGTGCCTCAGGCGCCCTTAAAATTTTAGCTAAAAACGCATCGTTTTGTTTGGAAATTTATTTCGAGATTATTATAAAGAAAACATTAGTTTGGATTTAATATTCAGGCGACTCGGGCTTGAGCAGTGAAAAGTGCCTGGAAACGCATTCCAATATAGTCTGTCTCCAATATAGTCTGTTTCAAGAAATGTTTTAGTTTGAACCCGAAAAACCGTTATGGATGACAAACAGGATTTTCCCCGATAATTCATTCCTGAAATTCAGTGTCTAATCCGCAGATTTCATTTCCTCCGCCACTTCGATGGATGTGCGGGCACCAACCTGTCTCAGTTGCTAATTTTCTTGGTCAAATCTGTCACCCAGATTTGAGTAGATGTGGCGGGGTTAATTCTATCGACACATGTGGACTGCGTAACCGCCGCTGACGATCGTAAGGGTGACACTTCAAGCGCCCATCCTATACGAAGAGAGTGAAGATCTCCTATTCTGTTACCATCAATAGCCTCCATTATATAGTTACTGCGCTCTTAGCCTCCATTATATAGTTACTGCGCTCTGCAATGGATACTTCAAGCGCCTTATCAGATTGACCTGTGTGTCTCTTACCCATTTTCTGACTTCTTTACATTTTTCATTTGACTGGTGTAGTCCTTCGGCAGGCGCACATTTTGTTCATACATATTTTTAGGCGGGTTCTCTCTTTGCTCATGTAATCGTCAAAGTGCATCGACTGAAGTAGATTAGGGTCCCAATTTATTTCAAAGGATGACGTGTTCCCTTACGTGCTCAGACGCTTCTTGCAATTGAACGACGCTTCTTCACCAGGATGCTGCTTCGCACGTTCCTCAGTCCTCCAGAGAGGACACATATTCACCTGACTAATGGTACCTAGCGAAGTGCCGTTGTAGAGGTGAGCATTTGGTACTTGAATAACGCCACCCTTGGGGCGAGCCGGATATAGTTTTAAGGGACTTGGATATAGTTTTAAGGGACTTGGGGCGAGCCGGATATAGTTTTAAGTAGGCTTGGATTTAAATGTGCAAAAATTAGAGTTGATCCACGTTAACAATACAGACATTGCTTCCAGGGAAATTACAGAGACCCTTTCCGCGAGGTCATCCCAGACATCAAAATCACGTCTGCCGAACGCTGTACTGTTCTCGGCGCACCCATCTCAGAAGCGCTTGCAGGTAAAACTTACGACCTTAAATTGATGGCCTCTCGACTGAACGTAATTAAGCCACACCTAGCCCTCACCCAAACTCTAGTATCTGTTGCGCGTTGCTCCCACATATCTGCACGACGGATCAGTCCGAGAAGCCATCTAAACAATTACAGAAAAATATTTCTCAGATTTCTCATCGTTGCTAGCTACTCTGCCAGTCAGTTCCGGTGGTTTGGGCTTTCGCGAGGAGCAAGATATCGCCCTGCCCAGCTTCATCTCATCTCTGCACTCAGTCAATTCCTTAGTCGAAGCCATTCTGTCAACGTTAACGTTTTGGCGCAGACTAGTAAACTTCTGGAAGCAGTTCTGGCATAGAAATCTGGGCATGGTGATGAAGCGATCGCACCAGAAGGTGACTGGTGCGCTATCCAGAAGTCATAGAACAGGGAAGGAGAAAGGGTAACCTTGGACGGTCTGTCACTCAAGGCAGAAGATTCTAAAACTAAGGCTCGTCTTTCGGCTGCTTCCTGTCACGATAGCGATTTTTGGCTAGAAGCAATTCCTGCCGCCCCGCACTGCCTCCAAATGCCTTCTCTCCCCTCACTCTGTTCTGGCGTTTGTATTGACGGGCAGCCTCTCAATGACTTATAAAGTCTCCTCTCCCTCTTCACTTGGCGTTATTAATATTACCAGGCAGCCTCGCAACGCCTACAAAAGCCTCCTCTCCTCTCACTCTTTCCTTGATGTTATTGACATTGATAGGCCGCCTCGCAACACCTACAAAAGCCTCCTCTCCTCTCACTCTTTCCTTGATGTTATTGACATTGATAGGCCGCCTCGCAACGCCTACAAAAGCCTCCTCTCCTCTCACTCTTTCCTTGATGTTATTGACATTGATA